>OX344761.1:85885446-86187837 GCA_947034895.1 Rhytidiadelphus loreus
GAGGGTCTACAAAATATAACATGCTACCTTATGCTTTTTTTTAAATAAAAATTAGGTAACAATAAGTTCGAAGCACTTCAATATTTTCCATGAACATCTGGGATAAACAATTAAACATGCCATCTACGATGGTGCATTCACATTTTCACATTCGAATGACAAAATGGTAAAAGCTAGGCCATTGCTATACTTAGCTTCCAAAACACCATGGCTTGATCCATTGCATAGCAATGGCATTCAATAATACCATGAACATGAGAAATCTATCATTCTAATAATATATTTCAATACATCGCAATTGTAGTGGTTTTGCATTGTACGTGATGACTGACGACCACTCATTGACACCATTACACTATGCTTGCTACATTCTATATTGCATCATTGTATGGAAAACAACTAAATTGCAATTTATAGCCCATATTGTAAGACAAACAATACAATAGTGTTTGATTCGGCTTCATTCAGAATCTAAATCCGTGTCATCTCTCTAACTTGGGCTTGTAGGACCACCACCATAAACACCGAGATATGGTCCTCCACCATAGTAGTTGGGAACATATCCACTTTGCCCACCTCCTCGTCCATAATTTGCGGAGGAAGGACCTCCAAAAGTTGGAGGAGGAATTGAATCACCGTGGAGCGATCCTCTTTGAGTTGAACTGCCATAATAAAAGCCTCCAACGTTTTGAGAGCCATGTTGGGGGTCATGCCCATAGTGTGAACCATAGGACCCATGTGGTGGGTTATATGCACCACGGTCACGTTGGTAGAATCCATCATACCCATCTTGTCGACCACGGTCCTCTACGCTTCTACGCATTGCTTCTTGCATTTGTTGTTCGTATTCAATGTCTTCTCGATCTTTTTTACGCTCGTGCTCCTCTCCCAATGTCACAGGTGCTGGAGCTCCACCCTCATCATCGTCACTCGACCATTCATCTTCTCCATGTGGCACCACAACTGCAGGAAATCCAAATTGCCCTTGATTGAACCACTCTGGCTGGCAATCACTTGCAGCAGTCCAGCTAGTATAAATCATTGCATCATTCTGATTCAGACTATCCACATGTTTCCCATAAATGGTACGCCAATCCACATCTTTGTGGAGTACAATCTCTGCCCAAACCATAGCCATGTTAGAATAGTTCATTATATTAGGTTTGGAGTCACGTAAACCCGATGAACACGTTACTTCTTCGTAACGGTGAAGAAAGTGTTGGCTCGTACATGTGGACATTTGTCCTTCCCATCGACGAACTTGGCCTTCAGCGCGTTCTCGTGACCACATTTTGGAGAGGTGAGTCATCTTGACGTACTTCTTGCATGTGGTGCAGTCCCAAACTTTCTTTGGCTCTTCTTCCCATCCATCTTCAGCTACGCAATTAGGGTTTTCCCAGTCAACCCAATTCATATCTTGAGATTTTCCTTTCTTACTCTTACTTGATGGTTTAGGGCGAGACATGGTAACCTTGATTACAATGAAGATAATTGATGTCCGAATTTTCCCAAAAAATTGCACCAAGTACACCAAGTGCTTCTCACTTCAAAATTCAAATGCAATGGAGTGAAACGGTTTTCTAATTCACAGTTCTTCGCATCCAAGAAATTATTCAAACCACATCACTTAAAACCATCAAGTATCCAAGCACAACCGTTCACACACCAAACCGAAAGGGGCGCGCAGAGCCACAGATTCACATCGGGCACTGGAAAACCCACTTCGGGAGGGAAACGGCTATGGAAAAATGAGGCATCGGAAACGCTATTTATGGCTTCCGACGGCGCTTTAGGGTCCGTCCGAATTGGACGGTCTGTTATCCGACGCACCCATGGTGCGGCCCGAAACCGTCGCATGATGGATCGCACGGTCACCGAGAAAGTGCGGACGCACCAATAGGCGGACGAACAGGTCGAACGGCGCGTTGGAAGCTCGGACGGGGCGTCGACAGATCGGATGGGACGTCGGTTTCGGCTTTCGGGACCGTCGGAAGGTCGGATGGGGTGTCGGAAGGACGGAGGGGCCGTCCGGCGAGGAGAATTTTGGGAAAGAAGGAAAGTTTTGCCCCTTTCGAAATTGTAGGCTTTGCCTTGCAGCAGGGGCAATGAAGGGGGCAATTCGGCGTACCCTTTTTTGGCCCCCCTGTGAGCACGTCAAAATTTTTGGAACTGAACCGTAGGATCTTAAACGTTACTTGTAACACACTAAAGCCTTGTATAACATGTAGAAGGAAAATAACAAGAAGAAAGAAGTATGGAATTTTTGAATTCCCAAATTCATGAGGGTTTTGCTATGCCCTTGAAAAATTAGGATCCCATTGCTTCGAAATGCGTAATTTTTTAAATAAATCATGTACATTCTCTAATTCGCTTTCTTGAAATAATTGTAGAAATTCATGAACTACGGTTATGGCCTTATGGGGCACTTACAACTGCATTTTCTGAGTAAAGAGAGAGAGATTCCATAATTGTTGACCATGTAAAAGTAGAAAACCTACCTAGAAGAATTTATTTGAAGAAATATTTATTTTTTGCTCAAATGTGCCCACTCTCTTTCAGTTCCACAAAAACCTGTAGAACTTCTTTTCTAGTTAATAGTTATTAATCTCACTAACAATTGCATGCAGAAATGAACTCTAAAGATTTATAGATTTATTTTGGCAACACTCAAGAACATGCTCTAATAGGCTAGAACTTTGAATAAAGAGGTTATCCATAATTCTATAATATAATATATTTTTGTGCAATACTGCAAGGTATGAAAGCTTAACATTTCATCATACATATAATTAATGAAACCAAAATTAATAGATTAATGAATTCAACTTTAGAAAAATTGGTGAAGGCCTTCAAGTTGGCCCCTCTCTCCCCCTTCTCAATGAAATGAAAAAATATATCAATATAGGGTATATGGTTCAAATTTTCCATATTACAATGTCATGAATTCATGAATGAGTAGTACATTTTACAAGTAAATCAAAAACGTTCAAATGATCATATGTGACGTTCTCCTTCTATTAATTCTCGTACATGAGTGATCATCATATTCAATTGTCAATTTTGTGGGACAACCTTTCACTTCTGCAATTTCCATGGTGCCATGTAATAATTCATACCCGGAAACATAGAAATGAATAACTAATTAGTCGACAAGGTTCACATGTATAGTACATTTAAATTATCACATATAGACTACAAGTTCAATGGATCAATTACACAATGGTTTCTACATTCAAATTACATTTCAACCAACATTTCCACATTGACTTTTTAAATCATATCTTAAAATCATAAAAGAAGTCATGTACTTTGTGGATCCCAAAAAATAAATGTCTTCAAATTGCAATGTAATAATGTATCCATGTAACCATGTATACAGGTCGAGCCAAAATTGCTACTAGTGGATATTGGGATGGTGGGAATACTCGGTGAAATCGTAAAAGTGATGCCGCATGCTGCACCAATTTTTTGTTGAGCACATGAATATTTGATATGTAAATTTAATAATTTGTAGGGTTTAGGGTTTAGGATTTAGGGTCTAGGGTTTAGCATTAAAAACAATCTCACAATGTAGGGAAGGAAATGAACAATAAGCTTTCACACATTGGATGCTTTCTACATTTCATTGATTATTTTTTACAGTGATTTAACTATTTCAAGGATCCGTTGTTTGAACAGTGTGTACACAGTTGGAGGATGACAGTTCAGCAGGTTCGTGCAGAGGAGACGATGGCCTTATCGGAGACCTGAAGACCTAAAATCCATCCGACGGCTTGATCCGACAGCCTGATCCGACGGCCACGGCCTGTTCGGTCCACCTGATCGGTCGCAGGCAACTTCGAAACTTGGTCTTCCGGCGGCCCAATCCGACGGCCACGGCGTCTTCGATCCGATGGCCTCATCGGTCGGTGGCGTCGGATCTGACGGCCTCTTCCGACGGCCTGATCGGACGGCGACGGCCTGTTCGGTCCGCCTGATCGGACGACCAGGTTCGATCCAACGGCCCAAAGTCGGATGGATCGCGGTCCGGAACCGAACCGGTTTTAGGGTTGGTTTTGGACGGCTATATGATCGGATGGGCCCTTCATTTCTTTTCACTTCTTCTCTCCAAGCTTGCCAAGTCAGATGTGCTGCTGTTGCCTCTGGCGCTAGTTGCTCTTACTTGGTGGAGAGAAGGGGTCCAACATATTTTATTACGGTGTGACTTTGGCAGATTTAAATTACCTACATATATATTTCAATTAACCAAATTTTTTACTTTGAATTGCTCTTCAATTCAATGTACCAAGCATGGCCGCGGAAGGTGAAAGAGGGGCTATTGGGACGACTTCAACACAACCTTCGCCGAAGAAAATTAAAACAAGGGGGGCCGGACATGCGTTGCAGTATGACATTTTAGATGATCCGAACATCAAAGTGGAGCCTGACTAGGAGAAAGTGGAGGCAGAATATTGGAGCTCTAAAATGTGCAAACAATTTGTCAAAATGTACCACATTGACAAGTTGTGGCCTCGGGATTGCCACGCAACCTACACAAGATATTTCAATTGTAAGGCGTGGACTTGCAAGGATAGTCATTTTGTACATCGATCAGACAAGGTGTGGAAGGCCCTCCTCGGCAACAAGGCAAAGAGTAAAGGATACATAAATTACAGCACGGCATCTATGGTGTATGTAGAACTCATATTGGGTCGGAAGGTGGATTGGAGCACGTTTCCAACGACATCGCAATTGCCGCTTCAACTTCCGAAAAATCAAAAGGATATTCCCGATTTATACAACCACGGGGCACAAACGGCTGAATCTAAAATAGTATTCAAAAATACTAGAACGCCTACAATGAAGGTTTCACAAGGCGTAGGCGACGCAGTACAGTTGGACCCCACTCAACTAGGAGCGGAGGCTACCAATGCCTCTTCGGGAGGTGTATTTCGGAAGGTCAATTTCAAGGATCCGAAGACTTGTTTACCCACCTCAGTTCATGTACCAATCACGGGGAGCAAAGCATTGCTCCAAACAAGCATGACCTCGTGAAAGAAGTTGCCCCCTCTTCTTCGTCGCGAGAAGACATGGATGAAGACAAAGTTGCAAGAGCAAATGCTACAATTGAACGGCTTATAGACAGCGATGCTCTCGATAGTTTGAAGTACGTTCCTCCAAATGTGGACTCGCCAACGCTGCCTAGTCCAATATTGAGCCCGATCCGTGAAGTTCAATCGTTAGGTCTATTCGTAGAGCGACTTCAAAACGTGGCAACGACCTCCAATATTGATGGCGACGAGATTGAGCGCAAGTATCCGCTCTTGTGCACTTTAACTCCAAGAAGATTGCAATATGTGGGTCAAATTCCAAATCCGGAGCATCTTGAAATCATACTTAGGTGCGGATTAGAGTACCCATCTCAAATGGATGGATCGAGAGAAGGTGAACCCGTGAACGAGGCCGAGTGCTCTACGACAACCGAAAACAAACTTGGGCTTCACGATTTTGTGACATCCGCTCAAGCAATAACATGTTCTACTGAAGCTGTAGCGGAAATGGCCCCGTTGGCGATGGAATTGGCCAAGAATTTATCCACATTATCGCATCCACTATTGAAGGGTGGATTGGCTTTTCACAAGTTTGCTAGTGGAGCGCTAACACTTCTTGATGAGAAGTACAACTACTTGAAGACAATCGTGGAGCTGGAGCAGAAGAATGACGAGTGGAGTAAAAAGTATGGAAGGGTCGTTGAAAATTGTGAGTCATTGGGAAGGCAATTGGTGGCGTCAAGGAGGACGTATAGCGACAAATATTTGAAGGAACAAAACAAAGAAAAGGGCCTCTCTACAGTGGAGACCCAATTACCGAGGTCGCAAGAAACTCAAAATAGTGATCAACTCTCTCTTCCATTTGAGAAGGCCAAAGCAATGGAGGAGCTTGAGACTAGAAAGGTGGATGAGGTAAACCAAGAAAATGCCCTTCTTCAATTGAGGTTGGACCGGATGAAACGAGTAGAGAACATGGATGAATGTCTACCAGCAAGCGGATCGGAGTCTCGGTAGTTGACATGGATACAACAACTTCAAGACAAACTGTCTTTAGCATCTCGAGCAATGATCGGGATTCACACCTTTGCAATGAAGTCGGATGAAGATTGCAATGTCGTTGAGGCTGCTTTGAAGAAATTCAAGAGTGCAGTTGAGCAACATTCTTGGGGGTCTATGCCAATGACATGTTGGGGAGACATGGATGCCATGTACGAGCGATTGAACCACGCCAAGAAGGAATCGCTAGCCCACAATCGCGACATCAATTGGACTTTTGAAGTAGAGGAAGGATGGACTCCTTACACAACGCTTTCAGCACACATCAAGAAGAACGAGAAGATAGTTGTGCATGGTTCTAATTCAGGCAATGAAATGTTGAAGGGTCATTGTAGCATTTTCCAAGGTCCTTTTGGGCCTGAAGGAGCCTTCACCATGGCCCATTGTCGCCACATTTTTCATATCAAATGCGTTGTGCAAGCATCTCTTTTTCAATCCGCTTGTGCCGAGTGCCGTTCTCCTTTGAGTCCTAGGTTCTACAAGATGTTTGGCATCTTGGAAGGTATGCCCCCCGGCCACGAATACAATAAATGGACTCTTCCACTTGACGAAGGGCTATACAAATTTCAGAATTATTCGCATTGGGGGAAATCCCTCATATGGGATCCAAAGGAACAAAAGCATGAATTGTATGATGCATCCATGCAACCGGTGGATTCCTTCATGTGGATGACTCAAATATGGAAGTGGAGTTGCGGGCTCGTGCCATTGATGATGGCGAGGCTCGTGAATTGTTTTGTCGCAGTATGGGAGGGCATTGGAGCATGCAACACCATAAATTTTTCCGGTTTCCCGAAAAAGAAGTACAGAAAGGGCCAGATGGCAATTGGATAGAGGTGGAGCATCCTCTTGGCTTCAATGAACAGTACGAGGCATACAATCACGTTCCCATAGGCAGGGCACTGTTCTTATCTAAGCTGGAAGAAGTTGCATCAATTTGTGTTCAGGTGGAAACGGATGGAGAATCAAACAAAGGAAATTCGTTCGTGGAGGTGGCAGGGGCATTTGATAGGAGGGTGGCCGACATCATAGGTCAATGGAGGGCGTTCCTATTGGAAGGAGTCACCGAAGGTTTTAGAGTAAACAACCCTAGTGATGACCATATGGTGAATGTATTGGTAAATCGAGTGGACGCTGCTCTGAGAGCCTTAAAGGTGATGGATGTGGATTTGACTCTGAAGCGCAAACAGAAGCGGAAGATTGAAGATGACGATGACTATTTTCTGGAAACAATACGACAATTTGTCATTGTTGACAGGGCAACCAAATCAAAACGGCTCTTAAGCTCAACAAGCCCTGGGGGAAAATCTCGTCGCAAAAGTCCAAGGATTGCCACTCAAGTGGCGCAACGCAATCCAGAGGGGTCCTCTGGTCAGTTTGGTGGTTCGGGAGATGGCAACAATGATAGAATTAAATAGAAATGGACCAATAGGTCTATTGCAATAGAAGAAATAGAACTCTATACTCGATAGACTTTTGTTTTAATGTCACGAGGTGAAAATAGTAGTAAATAATTGTAATCACGGCATGTCTTGTTTTGCCTTTAATATCTACGTATGTATGTCTTTATATATATATACATATATATATATATATATATATATATATATATATATATATATATATATATATATATATATATTTCAATGTTCATGATATGTATGGATCTTTCAATGCATGCTAGTTTGTTGAATCGGTTGGTCAAATGTCGCTTTTTTCTTCTTTCGCTATGATATGATGATTTGTTCATAGAATATGTAGAATTTTTTCCATTGTAACATTATTTCATAGCAAAAATATGAACTCCAAAATTTTTTGGCACAAAAGGCTCTAATCAATTCCTACAAACTTGTTAGTATTGCTTTGCACAACTAGTGCTTTGGACCACTCGCATGCTTGAAGGTATTAATCAGAGCCGGGATTTGAACCCACGACCTCCCCGATTGGAAGAAGGCAAGTCCAAATGTTTGGATAAGCCTTGGACACTTGTGCTGAAAGTGTGAAACAGTTCTATTTGAAACTAAACTACGAGAAGTCCCGAATCCGCATAAAAAGATTGGACGGGCTGTTCCGACGGCCAATTCGGATGGCCTGGCCAGATCTGACAGCCTGGTCAAATCGGACGACCTCTTTCGACGTCCTGTTCGGACGGGCTGGCCCGATCCGACGGAATGTTCGGACGAGATGGTCAAATCAGACGGGCCATTCCGGGGAGAATGAGTCCGTTGGTACTGTTTTTAAAATTCATCTTTCTGAATAACGGTCAGCGCCACCTGTATTCAGCTGCAAAGTATAAGTAGAAGAAACAAGGCATATGAAGTCACTCCAAATCCACTGAACACTACGATTTCCAAGGGCTAGGAGTTGCAATTTATTTTGTGTCCCTTGCTTGGTAATGCATTGTTTGGTGGAAGGAGGGCCTTGAATTTCAAGGCTTTGTGCACAATCCTAAACCCAATTTTAAACATTGGTTCACTTGTGTTTACATTTTCAAAAACTTGCGAATTTGAAGAAGTTCAAGTTTGGAACTTGTGACCATGAGCAAGGATTTTGCCTCTTGGTATGTCGTCCCGTCGGCGGGTAAAATACAATACAAGGCTTGCAACAGCGTGTTTACAAGGAAAACGAGCCGTATGTTGAGTCACTTAGGATATGAATCGATTGCTAGTTGTCATGATAGGGGAGTGAGTTTGTGTCCGAAATTGTCATCGGAAACTCGAAGTCTATTTCTTCGATGCAATGGGGCATTTCCACGAAGACCTGTTCGCGGAAATGTAGATGTCAACAACTTGCCTATGGTTGAAAGCGATATGTCAAATGGGAGGGGCATGCCACGTTCTACGCAAGAAGATTCTTGTACAATACCGGAAGAAGTCGTTGGAGGGAGTTCCGAAGTAACCCCAAGTATGCAAACATGTAGTGGAAGTGACATTTGTAGGGCCTCAAGTAGTAGGCCTCCAACACAAAGTAGGCTTTTGGATGGCTTTCAAGAAACAAAAAAACAGAATTTGAATGCAGTGTGGGCCAATTTCTTCTATGCGACAAATATACCATTTTTAGTGGCCCGAAACGTAGCTTTCAGAGAAGCGGTGAAAAAACCCTCCGAGTATGGTACAGTCTACACTCCGCCATCATATCATGATCTACGGCATAAATTGCTTGATCAAGCCAAGGCAAATGTCATGGGGAAGGTGCATAGAAGGACCGAAGACAGCGTCAGGAAGTTTGGAGCAACATTGTCCATTGATGGATGGAGCTCAGTTACAAATTGTCCACTGATCAATGCCATGCTTGTATCTTCAGCGGGTGAGAAATTCCTTGGATCAGTGGATACCAGTGGGGTGGAAAAGACAACACAATATTTGGCCACAATTTTAGAAAAATTCATAGAGCAGGTGGGTCCTACAAATGTGGTGCAAGTAAGCGCAGACAATGCTCCAGTGAATCCGGCAACATGGAATTTGGTAACGAACAAATATCCACACATTTTTTTTCAAGGATGCGTGGTGCATGCCTTGAATTTGTTGCTCAAAGATTGGGGAAAGGAGAAATGGATTGAAGAGTCGGTAAAGAGAGCCCAAACTGTAGTGAATTTCTTCAAGAAAAGACACATGCCACTTGCTATATTTCGGAAGTATAAGACAAAATACAGTTTGTTGAAGCCGGTGGAAACAAAGTTTGCCTCTGTGTTTATCATGATTGATTGTTTGTTGGAAGTCAAAAGAACATTGCAACAAAGTGTAGTGGATCCACAATGGGTGGCATATGTGAATACACTGAACGACAATGGCAAAGCCAAATCTCGCACGAAGTCTCGTGATGTGAAGAGGTTCATTCTAGAGGAGCATTATTGGGACCGGTGGATAAATTTGCGGGAATTGGTGGCCCCCATTGTATATGGTCTACGTGATTTGGATGCAAAGACGCCATGCATGGGTAAGGTGTTGCATATTATGAGGAATTTAGAGAAACATGTCCTTAGCCTAGAAGGGCCTCCTTTTTGTTTGGCAACAAACCTCGCCAAACCATTGGAGTGATCCTTTTTCAAACGCCGTGAAATGGGGGAGACAGATTTACATTATGCAGGAGCTCTTTTGAATCCATACCTTCTGCATGATAAGGAACTAGCCGACGACCAAGATGCAATGGACACATGCAAGCGTATTCTAATGAAAATTTGCAAACAAGGAGAGTACGCCTCGGTGGTAAAAGAATTTGTAGCCTTCCGCCATAGGGAACCTCCGTTTCACAACATGTTGAACCCGGATGAGCAACAATTGTCGGCGCATGCTTGGTGGGATTTTGAAGGTGCATGTGGGAAGCTCATTGCTCCAATAGCCAAGTGAATTTTGGCACAACCGGTATCCTCGTCTTCATGTGAACGAAATTGGAGTAGTTATTCTTTTGTTCATAACAAATCTCGGAACAAGTTGACAACGCAAAGGGCGGCAAACTTGGTGTATATGTACACCAATTCCAAGGTCTTGGCAGCATCAAAGGAAAAGGATGAGAAGAAGTGGTACGATGACAACGTGGATTCGGAAGATTCAGAGGGGTTTATCTTGGAAGACGAGGATGATGGTGGGTCAGTTGGGCCTCTATTGGATGACGAAGATGCCATGAATTACGACGGGCACAATTGTGATGATGAAATGTTTGATAGCCCAAGTCGGCCCAATGAAGATCTTCGAGCCAATGATCGAGACATCTATGACTTTCCATTGGATGAGGATAATGATGGGTATGATGAAGATGTACCTTCCATAGCTAGATTTGTGGATGGAAGTGGGTTCATGAGTAGCGAAAAAATTCTATCGAAAAAAGAAGACGCTTATGTAGAGGTCAATGAGAGAACGATTCCCAATGATGGGACTCAAAGAATGGATGAAGATCTTTTTCCACTTGAGTCTCCGTTTAGAGGAGTGTTGCGAGCGGAAGAAAATGACAAACACATTGGCAAGGGAGGACGTGAGCTTTGGGAGGTGAATGTCAAAATGAACGTTGGCAACACGAGTGTTGAGTCAACCATTGTATTGGCAAGTGCGAACAGTGGTCACCCAAGTATTCCAAACCCTAAGGCAAATGAAGCAGAGAAGAATGTTGATCTATGTGTGGTGGGGTTTAGAAGTCCAATTTCGTGCATCAATGGAGAAGCCAAGAAGGAACTCATGCAAGATTTTGAAGTACCACCATCTAGCATCCCTCCACGTGCACAATTGAAAACCCCTAGTCAAATTTCGGATGGCGTTGGAAGCTTAGGGCTTGGAAAACAGATTGCAAATATTTCAAAAGAAAGGCGGCCTAGTTAAGGTATTTTATCATCCACGGACGATGACAAGGATGAGACATTGGCTTCAATGTTCATTCGGCATTCTCGTAATGCACCACCACGACGGCCCCCAACAATATTAGTACCTAAACCACAATCTTCAATCTCACCGAAGATAATCATTCATGGAGGCAGTGGAGGGCCCTCAACAATAAAATTAGAGGGCGGGGGATCACCTAGAGCCAATAAGAAGAGAGTCATGCAACCTTTTGCAATATCCCCGTTGAAAAAAACAAGAGCCATTGGAAACCCTTTTGATGCACGTCCACATGTTTCAAAGAGGAAAATGAAAAGTGTTGTTGGCATTAAGGAACAAAATGGGAAATCCTTATTAAGAGTAAAAGAAGAACTCAAAAAGGACAAACAAAGAAGAAGCCTTTCATCCACGCGACCACGCAAGTACAAAAAGGAAGAACGACATGTCTAGGCTCTTCATCAGATGATATGGAAGACACATCCGACGACGAAGACGCAAGATTGGAAAATGGTTGTGAGAGTAGTGGGGCAGAGGTGAAAGGAGATTTTGATTACAATCCTTAGAAATAGAAAGGACATAGGCTTAAATGTTCATGTGCTCATATTACATAAAGCACAGATTGTCGTACTAACAATTGATTGTTAGAGACTTTGATTGTAATACTCCTAAACTTATTGATGGTGGGTAATACCATTATTTTTGAAGGGGGCACTTAACCAAAGATGATTTCAATCCAAAATATGAATTGATTGTGTCATTTGTATGTTACTTTTCTACAATGAAGCATGATATATTGCAAGATGATGAAAAAAATTAAAAAATTAGGCTTCATACTTGTAGTAATTGAAATGCTTTTGAAAGGCTAGAGGATCATGATGATATGATTGTTAATCCTGTTTCAACCAAGGTTGCAATTCAGGAGGACATCTTCGACTACGTTGGAATTCCGACGGCCGCCGCAGCGTCGGAATTTTGACGCCTGAATTTACCCCAAGGTAAATAGGACGGAAGGCTCCGTTTTACCCAGCGTCCTCCGCGTCCGCCACGTCTGGACGTCCTCGCGTCTGGACGTCCGCTTTTTGGACGCGATTTTGGGCTGGCCGCTGCAATTCATTAACTCTGGACTAGTGTAATCCAAAGATGGTGAAAATCCTAAAGATAAGGATGAAAATCTAAGTTGATAGGATTACCTAGGTTAAAATGGGAGAGGGTGGGTGCCTTGGAAGAGTATAAAAAGGCACCTATCTTCCTCTCAAACCACCTTGTGAGTGTTTCTTACTCCACCTTTAAGTTAGAAAGTTGCACACAGGTTCTAGCGGCATAAGTTAATGGTTCAAATGGGTGAATTGTAAACTTAGTGTTCTTTGGCCTTCCAAGCAATGGATACTTTGTTTGTTATGTGATAATTTAATTCTATTTGCTTCAAAACAGTCTAAACGTTAAGCGGTTCAAGATCTAATTGAGTAAGCAAATCCTAATATAATGTTAAAATCTATCTAAGCTAATTTGTAGAACATACTTTGCCCTTTCCAGAATGGTAAAGCAAGTCAAATTCTGATGTTCCTACTAAAAGATATTGATGGATGAAATTCGTTCCTAATTCTACCCTAAAAACTTCATCCGTTAACTAACGATAGCAAATGAATTCTAAATAAATCTAAATTTCAGAATTAATTTATTAATTAATTAAACTAATGGATTCTTGAGAGTAAACCTAGTTTTGACCTATTTTTAGACTTTTCATCCAAATTTAGGTCAAACTTCATCCACACTTAACTCCTTTAAAATTAAAGTAATTTTAAAGTAAAAGTTGGTTTTGGAATCTTTAAAAGATTTTCTAAATGATTTTAGTCTCAAAAGATTCTTTAGTTATTCTTTAAAAATATTCCTAATTGTTCTTTTATTAATCCTATTCTTAAGTTATAATTCTAAAATGAGTAGTTTTTGGATTTTTTATTATTTTTATGAAGAAAGTGATAAATTACCTTTCTACCACGGTAAAAAGTAAGAATTTAAGGCTTCTAGGTGAAAACTTATGAATGGATGAAAATTCCCCTTAGTTGGATGGAATTTGTTCCTTCAATAATTTTAAAGAGAATAAGGGGATAAATTAGGTTTTAACTTTCTCCAATTATTCTAATATTCCTTAAATTCCTAAATTAAGTTAGATTCTTTTTGAGATTCTTTTGGATGAAATTACTATTTCATTTCCAAATTAATTCCAAATTCCTCCATTTATTACTTTCACAATTTTAATTAGGGTTTTAAAGAATTTTAGCGATGTTCAAACTTTTAAGTAGCAAATGGAATTCTAAATGTTAATTGAACAGAATTAAAGAAAAACAAAGTTAAAAATCATACCTCAGTATTGAATATGTCGGTGGATCCGTCGTCGCAAAATACCATTATAATTGTCTCCTCGAAGACCTCCATTGTCTTTCATGAATTTGCAAAGTTCTAGTGAGTTTTTCTTAATTGTTGTTTTAAAACCTATCTAAAAAATCTTATTATGTTAGTTTTAAAATGATAATTTTGTTTTAAATTTTTTCTTGTAAATTAGTTAATTCATTTAAATTCTCTACTTCTAATGAATAGTGATATTATTCTTTTTCCAATTGTTTAATAGTTTTTAGTTTAATATTCCAAAGATATTAATTGTTCTTTGTTTTTATCTATTTGGCTTATTAGCCTAATAAAACAAAACTCTAAACAACAAATTTGGCCAATTAATACGTTTGGAATCCTAATTAATAACTACCAAACAACTAAATGAATAGTAAATAGAATAAAATCTAACAACAAACCAAAACAATTAATCAATGAATAGTGAGATTCCGTCACTTAATAGTTTTTTAATGTTTGAAGTTCTTCACGTGTTTTAATTCTTTCCTTTCTTATTCCCCTTCTTCCTCAACCTCCTCTCTTCATTTTATGGTTTGGAATTCGAGTGGTGAGATGATTGAGAGAATTGGAAATCGAAGACTTGTTGATTAGACTTCAAACATGTATATATGACTCTTTCAAGTAGGCCTTGGATATTACAGTAATAGTTTGAGAATTATATTTCCTTAAACATTTAGACTTTTACCTTATAAATGGCAAGCTTGAGATTGTTAGTCACTAAATCGGAAGGGTTATTAAACTGCTAGCCAGTTTGCTTGTTTTTTAGCCTCCAACCAAATTGGACAGGCTGCTTGTTTTTTGAGTCTCCCCAACTGGACAGACTGCTTGTTTTTTGAGCCTTCACAATTGGACAGACTGCTTGGTTCAAGACTGGTGATCTTACCTTCTGGTTGCGCCACGTGTCGTATCCGGGTTGGTGGAGACCCGCACCCCCGTCGTCCCGTCCTCACTGCTGCTCCGGTTGGTCCTTGTCATTCCTCCTTTGATTGGCCCCTTGTTCGTTATCTTCCCGCCACGTGTCGCTACCGGGTTGGAGAGCCCCCTACTCCCCATCCTTCCGTCTTTACTATTGTTCTAGCTGGTCCCCGTCGATCTACCTTCGTTGCTCTTCCTCAAGCTAGCTGTGGTTACTTTAATTTTGTTTTTTTATTCTTATAAAGACTGAGTTATACGGAGCTCTAAAAATAAAACCAAACTTTTCTCCAAAGAAAGGATCACTAAATCTAATCTTAAAAGTCAGAAAAAAATTAATTTATGGATGCAATGAAAATGTGAACGGAAAAGAAAAGAAAACCAATTTTTATAGAATTTAAGATAGGCATAAATTTTGGCAATTTAACTAAACACGACCAAATAACATTTAACCAACTGGGAGAAAAAATACCTCCTCCGTGTGCATAAAGTGCCAATGAGGGGGAAATGAACGGATCTTAGTCTTTTAAATAAGTCCCAAGGGAATATTATTCCTTTGATTCTTAGTTTCAAGGTCAAAGCTCCGCCCGTGAGGGAACAAACCCAAATGTTAGCGAGAATTTTAATTTGAAAGTACCCATTTTCAGGTGTCCAAAGTCAAAGCTCCGCCGTGCGGGAGCAATTTCAGGAATAAACGGTTTCCAAAGACCAAACTAGTATTTTGAAAACTTAATTTTTAAAGAAGGTACACATGACAGTGTTTAACCAAACATTAAAAATTAATTCTCAAAATTCCAAACAAAATTCTAAGTTTAATTACTAAAGGAGGTACACATGACAGTGTTTAATCGAACATTAGCAAGTAGTCAAACCAAACACCCGTTATACAACGAGTTTTGGCACGTGGTGATGCTCAAAACCTTTTGGCAAAGTCTAGCCTTCCCGCTTTAAAGTTTTAAGCTCACAAATTGTTTATCAATTCGCACAAATAGTTGGTTAGTATCCAAAAGAACAAGAAAATCAATTGGAGTTTGGGAACTACTCCCACAACCCTTGCAATACCAAAGTTTTGGAGCTTGAAGCCTCCAAATTTAAGAAAGAAGTTAATTAATTCAAACAACAATAGAGTTAGGGGATTTCCTCCTCCTAAACTCTTGAAAAGCAAAGTTTTGGAGCTTGAAGCCTCCAAATTCAAACAAGAAAAGAAAACAAAGCTTTGAAGGGGCCCTTTGGACCTTCAAAGTACAAAAGAATAAAAAGAAATAGCCAAAACTTGACTTAAAAAGTGCTTCGACAAGTGTCAGTAGCACAATAAGAGCAACAACAAGAATGAACAAGAGAATGAGGGCCACAAACAACCTCACGGAGGGGCCTTATATACTCATTCCTGGCCCCCCGGTAAGTTGTTCGTAAATATTTTCTTACTTTCAATCTAAATATTTTGCTAAACTAACCTAACGTGTTTTCTAAATAATCTTTGTTTAATGGGAAGGAAGGTCCTCAAGCAAGTTCCTTCTAGGCCCTAAATGGCCTTAGAATCTTTTCCCAAATCAAATATTAGATTTTCCCAAAGATATTTTGAAAACCTACCTAATTAACCGAGATATTTTGCAAATTAATCTAAGGTTAGTTCTAAATTGTCTTTCTTTAGTCCAAAAGATGGCCTTCTTACGCCAGACAAGTATCTTGAGCAAATCCAATCTTCGATTTTACAAAAAATATTTGCAAAATCAACCTAGATTAATCCAAAATTACTTTTAAAAAGTCAAACTAAGGGCTGACCTTCTCTATCTTTTGAGGGACAATTCGAAACTGAAAAAAAACCCTGCGCTATCGCATTCAGAAGACCCCAATTAGCCTTCAGGACCCTACACCCCTACCTCTCCAACCATTTTAAAGTGCAAATTTAAGTCACGATAACTCTGAACAAAAGTAAAAAATCTAACTTTTGGAGTTTGCATTTTTTTGATCAAACTGTCTAGCTTGGTTGATTTAAAATATTTGTGGGAGTAAGAATTGACCCTTAAATTGCTCCATTCAGACACCGTTAGCTCCTGGTACGTTGGTCAACCCGCAACCAAGTTGTAAATTCTTATAAAATTCGCTGTCGGTCCTAATTTTGGTACTTGGGAATGTTAGAATGTCTTCAAACTTGACAGGGCTCTTTATTGGCACACAAAATACTATCCTAATTTTTAGTGGGATTTTACCGCAACATTGGTAATTTTTAGGAATTTACGAATGCAATTTTAAGCGGTTGACTTCCCATGGAGTCATCGTGGAGTTTTGTAAAATCCCGAAACTTTTGGGCAATCTTCTACAAGATGTCCATCAACTAAGGGCAAAACCAAATCTCCAATAAGGATGCTATTTTTAGTAATTCCTTAATAATTTTCACTTGGGGGGGAAATTATTCTTGATACCGGGGGAATCTTGGATGATCAGGCTTCTATTTGACCTCTTGGCATGCTTTGACCTAGAAAAGCACCTTTCTGTATATTCTAATCATCATTTCCTCCATCTTGGTCTATGAATGATTCAAATTCTCAAAATTATCTGCAAACCACAAATCCAATTATTTCGAGTTGGATTTTCATTGACTTTTACTAGACTTTTACTTTTAACTAGTTTGTTACATGTGTACTTATAGTTGTTGTATCACATGAACAAGACACTAGGACTAGTTAACTCTCAAATCCTTACTTCGCTCAAAATTACTGACTTAACTACCTAATTCTACTAATAAGACCTAAATTTAGTGAAAATGCAAAGTTTTACATGTTTCACACATTTAAGGCCATTACTCATTACTTTGGTAGGGACTTCTACCCAAAACCCTAATAACACTATTTTAATGTATTTTTTCATATTTTTCACCTAAAACTAATTAAAAATCGCGAAAAATAAGTTTAGAGTTCCAAGTGCCAACTTGAGGGCTCACATATGGCGGCCATCTGTGGTACGATTGAAAATCGTGAGAATCCAGTCTCTTGCTAACACAATTGTTGGGCACACAGTCAATTTCCCCAATGATTCTTAATTACATCAAAGATTTAATCAAGTTGCTACTTACATGTGAATGTATGTAACCTCCAAATTGTACTGGATTTTGAGTGACGCACCCTTATAAGGTTCTAGACTTGAGAATGACATATAAGTTACCAATCATGAATTACCAATTAACAAGCATAGATGTAATTGGTCCTAACCTAAATTCATGTTGGATTTTTGAGAACATGTAGAACAAGATAGAAATGTGAAGGTTCACATTCCCAACATCATTACTGATGTGGTTGCATTATAAAATAACTTTATTAAAAAGTCAAAAATGCATGGTATATGGGTAAAAGACAAGTCTAAGGACCCATTTTTCTATAAGGACTTTTGATGTAAATCTAAAAGATCTAATACTAGACTCAATGACTCTAAGCATGGTTCATTAATTTATCTTGATAATTTTCTTGTTTTGATCTGCCTCAATCAGAGTTGATTTGGATATAGAAAAGAGAAAAAAGATAAAAGAAAAAGAAAAGACAAGATAAGATAAGTGGTCAAGCTTCAATGCTCTGGAGTTCATTTTTGAAAAATGTCTCTAGCTGCCTTCAATCTCACTGACTTCTCATCTTGTCACTAGCTCAAGGGCAGGCGGTGCCTCGGCGACGGTCCAAAGTTCAAACCCTCGTCACCGGTTTGTTATTTGAAAGCCCGATGCCCAACTACGGCTATCGGCCCCAACGGCTTGGAGACGACTGTTCTTTGGCTGGAGCAGTATAAATACCTATGCCGCTTGTCGACTGAACTTAATAAAGTAAATAAAACACGGCTTACCTATTCTGAAGAAAGATGTGAGCTGCCCCATCACTTCTAAAATAAAAATAGGCCACCGTTCTCGAAGTAGAATGTGAAGAGGGCCACAAACTGTAAGTACTTGTCCACCTTCCACTGACTCTCGATTGATGTTGATGATTTCTGTAAGATTTGCAAATTGGCCTTCAAGCATGACATTGTTGCCGAGCTGCAAAATCTCCATGTTTTCAAGGTAGATTAATAGTGATCTAGCCCTGGATGGCCAAGGCTCTTAGTACTCTTGATTTGGGGGAATTCTCTCCAACGGTATTTCGCGGTTGGGTTGTGATTTCTCGTCTCGCGATCGTCTTCGAGTATTTGATAACTGAGATAATTGCATCGGTTCTTCATTTGTTGAGTCTTGGATGGGCTCTCGCGCTCGCTCCTCCATAGACTCATTCCCTGATGTAGTGACTAAGTTTGGACCCAAGAAGAGCTCTCACGCTCGCTCTTCTAAAGATTCTGTCACGAGTGGTTCTGGTGATGATAGTATCGGAAACTGCAAAGGTGGTGAATCGGAATCTTCTAAGCTTGCTGTTGTAATCGGTAACTGGTCTTGGGACATCAATTGGCCCATAATTCTAATCTAAACTACTCCTACTGATTGAAATTGGTGAATGATAATGAAAATAAATGATAATGATGAGAATTTTTTCCTAATCTAAATTGATGATAATAATGCCTGCATGTACGACCATAGACTTAGGCTTGGACTTGTCTGCACTAGTATGCATAGGAGGCGTGAGTCCCTCACCTGTTTGCACGAATGCTGACACTAAAGATTGAACTCTTAACCTGTCCATACTAGTGTTGACCAGGGTTGTCTACCCGGACAACTCGACAACTCGACAAACTCGACGTCGAAGACGTCTAGTAGAGGGGCCCGTCCGTCTAATAGAGTCAACTTTACCCTTTGACTTTTCTGGAATTTACCCCCCATTTACCTAGGCTTACCTGGCTGCCATGTGGCAGCCGCGTGGCAAATGTAGGGCGACCTCGGGTGAGGGCGACTTCGGGTAGGGGGCGACTTCGGGTGGGGCGACCTCGGGTGAGGGCGACTTCGGGTGGGGCGACTTCGGGTGGGGGCGACTTCGGGTGTGAGGCGACCGCGGGTCCGGGGCGACTTCGGGTAGGGGCGACTGCGGGTATGGGGCGACTACAGGTCTTAGACAAACACGGGTACTAGGTCGCGGTCGCCGATACTCGCACCCGTCGGCGCACTTGCCCTCATCCAAGACCTGCACTCGCCCTTCGTTACTTGCACGCGCCCCCCCAGGACCTACGGTCGCCCCCCAGGACCCGCGGTCGCCCCTCCAGGACCCGCAGTCGCCCCCCTCAGGACCCGCAATCGCCCCCCCAGGACCGCTGGTCGCCCCTCCAGAACCGTTGGTCGCCTACGTGACCCGCACGCGCCCATTTTGCATCCACACCCGGGTTCGCCTATATATGAAGTCGCCGAATCTTCATTCTCCCATGTTCATCACTAAGGCTTTTTGGCTTGTATCCCTTTCTGGCTACATGCATAAGCATTTGGTGTTGAAAATTTACTATTTGACTACTTTCATCCAAGGTTCTTTTTCTAGTGGTTTGATTTCAACAATCCCTCTACATTTTTTAGGACCTTCATTTCAACAACCCACCATGGCTAGTGGAGACAATACCACTGGAGAATTTCTTGCTGAAGCCCCTCCACCGGCTCCACGTCCACGTCGTGGTTTGGGATTGCGAAAGATTCAAAAAGACAAGGAACGGAAGTATAGGGGTACTTGTCACCGAAAGCGATTGCATGTGTTGAATAGTGCTGACCACATTGCTTTCAAGGGGTGGAACAAGGAGCCTGAGCCATGGTCAATACAAACTTGCGAAGATTACATTGAGTGGTGCCACATCAGCAAGTTCTTTCTAGCATGGCGTCATCATCATCATCGACACACCAACAAGGCGAACTTGAAGTTCTGTGAGAATGAAATATTCGTGAACAGGTGCATTGAATTGTGGCAAGCTCTCTACAATACGGCCTCTGTAGAAAGGAATGAGGCCCCTCTTTTCCTTGCCAGAGGAGCCTATGCTGAAGTGGCATTGAAGAAAGAAGTCGATTGGAGCACGATCAAATCTAGTCCTCACGTAAAACGTCCAGAGGACGGGTGCATACCAAAAGGAATTCTCCTTTTTCCAGAGGGTGGATTGGGTCCTTTTCGAAGTGTTCCTAGGAATCAGACCCAGGTTGAAATTGACACAGAGTCATCAGAAGAGGATGACAATTCAGATGGTACGCGGGTGCTTCGGGTAGAACGAGCCACGGAACTACCTATCGGCCTCCCCCCAAATCAGAATGAAATTATCCACGGCATTGGAACATCACGGGGACGTAAATCGAGACAATCGTCAAGAGTGCGACGTTCCACTACACGAATTGGACCACAAGGGGCTTCTCCATCAGCTTCGAATCCACCATTGCCTGCACAGAATCCAAGTGATGTCTTCGAATTCAGTTGCAACGATGAAGGGCCCAGTGAAACAATTGTTGGTGCACCAACTCTTCAATCCCGAGTGGATGTAGGTCACAACACTTTGACCCTAGCAAAGGCTCAAAACCTCATATAGATCAAAGACAACAAGATTGCTTCATTGGAAAGTGACTTGAAGAAATTGCAAGGACAGTGCCAACTGAAAGATGCTCTCATTGCACGACAATCTACCGAGCTTCAAGCCTTGCGAGAAAATCAGGTTGGCGCTTTCACTTTGTCAGATATGGATGAGGCTTTTGTTGACCATGATCCACATTATCTAGACAAAGTTGTGGAGGACCTTACCGACGATATTCCTTGCCATCCACCACCTTCCAAGCGTGCTAAGGTTTTGCAAAATAATCGAAGTGCGTTCTTCACTACGATTGGCGGAGACACAACCACTGACACGAATGATATTCATGGGACCCAAGATTCACTCTCATTTCCAACAGTTCAACAATCAAGGCAGAGTGACAAAGAAAGAGACCTTGAAAAGCAGAACGAAAAGCTTCAACAACGGTTGGATCAATTGGTTGCCACGTACTACCATTGGAAGGTGACGTGCATTCTCTCCGTGGACAGATCGCAGCAAATAGCCAAGGAATTAGATAAGGTTTCAAAGAATTTTGTTGCAGCTTTACCTAAACGTGAGAATGGACTCACATCTTGGACACTCTTAGATGACATGTTTCCTGAAAACATGCCGATGTTGGCAGACACAAATATTATAGATTGGGCACAACAGGGCTAGGACCATGCAAAGCAAATGTCTAGTCACATGGAGGTGAAGGACCAAAAGCTACTATGGCCACAACCTACAGCTTTCGTACTCGACCATACAAAATGCCCCATTTGTCAAGAGCAATTTGGTCCTGAAGGTGGTTGGGCTCTCGGGTCATGTGCACATGTGTACCATCCTCAATGCCTCCTTATGGGATGCCTCATTAGACGACGTTGTGTACTTTGTTCAGCACCATTCCATGATCGCTTGTATGCCATGTTCAACTTGATGACGTACATGCCACCTTCTTGGGAACATAGCGTTGAAACGACGACTAATACGACACTGTGGGGTCGTGACCTCATTTGGAGCTGGCGTCAAGGGCTACATGATGATGAAAAGGCACCTAGTAGCTCTCAATTGAACTGGGAAATTGACCCGGCGGAGATTGTCAAAGTGGCACCGAAGTTGATGGGAAAAGGTCCACACAATGAAGGGAGAAGGGCATTCTTCTACCAATGCCTTGGTGGATACTTCGAGAAGAGCTCGGGAGAATTCAAATGGGGTCCTCATCCGGAAGGACACCGTTGGGATAATGAAGGTAAAAGGGGACCCGATCGCAATCAATTTGCCTCTCTTGAAGACATGACTAACATGGCTTGCATGGACTTTACGTATGGACCTTATTACCAAAGTCAAGCATTGGATTATCTTTTGGAAGCACATTCTCCACAAACCACAAGGACCCTACAAGCTCTCCAAGATTCCAACGTCCTGGAATTCATTTTGAATGCGGAAGGGCCAGCTTCACGAACTCGTGCAAAGAAGAAGATAGTCCTTCAAGAGGCACTTCAACCTTCACATGGTGAAGCAAGTTCTTCTAAGAAGTAAAAACAATCCAAATGGATTTGACGTCTGAGAATTTAATGATGGACTTCATTTCTCCTTTGGTTACTTGGTTTACGTCCAAAGATATATAATGTCAAACCCCTAGTATATAGAAGCGTATTATATATGGTAGAAGCGTGTAGCTCTCAGTCTTTTTGTTTTGTTCCACATAGGCCAACTTCGAGCCTTCTATGATTGTATGCTACACATTTGTATTGCAATATTACCGAGAATATTACAGTGCCTTCATTTTTGAAACATATTCTACATTATTTTCTACTCCAAAGACTTCACTATGTTCGAACAAAATCAAATATGTGGTACAACTGATTGTATGAAGCTTATTATCAAAGAGCTATTAAAGTTGAAGTTCACTTTGACATTGTCATTTGCATTGACATTTAAGCTTCTAAAATTAATTCAACTGTAAACTTTAAATTTTATTACTTAGAATTCAAAATTGTATATCATTGTAAGCAATCTCATTATCTCAATTCATTTCATGGAAGATTGTAATTGTTATCATTTTAGTTCCATAAACAGAAAAAGTGAACATGATGAACCCCTTAAGTCCCATTGTCCCTAGCATTGTCCCCTCTAGAGACAATTTGGAATTTGGGCAAGTTTCTATGGCTTGAAATTGTACCCTAATTTTTTGAATTTTTTTGTGAAAAGATAAAATCTGATAAGCTTTGAGGGAATATAATTTTTATTTCAATTGGTGTCCGGAAGCAAAAGTTACGCCACAAAATACCTAGAACTAAACTCGGCAGGCAGTACAAAAAACATTGCAAAAATCCAAAATAGATTTAATTTTGTTCATGTTTTTGCTAACATTATGTTTTTGTCTACATAAAAAGATTTGATTCATTCCATTTTCATTAGTGATGTGCAAGTTAAGAACCCTGTTCTTTTTAAGGCAATGTAAACAAATATTTCAAAAAATAACTTATAGAATTCATTTGAAAATGCAATTTTCAAATTTTCTCTAATTAGTTTATTTTAAAGGAGAAGTTTGCTTCCTACAACAATCTCACCGTTGGGACTAACGGATTATTGTGTTCCAATCCCATGTAAGAACTATTATCAATTTAGTTTTTCTTTTAACCTTGGATCTACTTCTACTTGACAATTTTTTGAAGTATGAAAAGGAAGTTATTATTTTTTTGAATTTTTTTTTCCTACACTCCCAACTCAATTCTTCAACACAATAAATTTTAAATTCAAATTCCATAGTGCACATTTTTGGAAGAAATAGCAATCAAAGTCGTCTGAAAGTGTAGTCCAGTGTTGCAAAAAAATTATTCTTCAACTTTGAATGCTCATATCTCTAAATCTGTACAGTCAAACATTGTACAATTTTAACCACAAAATCTTAAACAAGTGAAGTTCAAGATCCTCAGCTTCAGTTCCACAAAAGTTTATTTTTTTCTTTGGACAAACACAATAGAATTATAGAAATGACAGTTTTGATTTTTGCTTCACCTAAAAATGGCCTTCGGACTTTATGGGTTTAGAAAAACACTGAAAATGGAATAAACCTATTGGAATCATTTGAAAATTCACCAAGCCATGTAAGTAGCGATGGAAATTAGCTAGAAAATGAAGCAATTGGTTATTTTAACTGTAGAGGGTTAGGTCTTTAGGGCTATGTTTTCACCCAATAAATATCAAGATAAACATTTCTAGTACAAATCCAGAATAAAATGACATAACAAAACTGATTTGAGCAACATTAGGTCTTCTGTTCTTGTACTACATTGGTTTCAAAAGTTGTGACTAAATATTTCGCGAATACACTAAGTTCAGAAATCTGCAATACACATTACAAAGTGTACAATAATTATTAAAAAACCACGTGAACTTTGAATGCCAAAAAAATTGTAGCATATTCTTTACTAAATCACGAGAGAGCCGCAATATCCAGAATTGGATCTTACTTACAAATTTACAATATTGTTCACCAAAATGCGGTACACTACTTTCTAAAAACCTCTTTTTGGTTTAGGAAGTCACTCACATTAGGAGGAGGACCCACTTTCTCGTATTCTTCACCTCTCTTTCCCGTTGTATCCTTCATCCACTTCATCCACTGCGTATAATACTCGCTTTCGGCTCTCAGATCTACAAACTCGTCTTCCAACACTTGTACTCTAGTCTCATGGAACTTCACCAAATTCCGAAGCATTTCTAACTCCTCTGGTAGATTACCGTATGTCGAGGCCGTTGCCAAAACGTCCACCTCCTTGACATGTTTTTTGGCCGCTTCGTAATATTTCTTTTCTTCTTCGGTAATTTGAACACGCAGTGCTCGCCGCTCATTCTGTGCTTTCCTACGTCTGCGTTGCAGGGTTTCTAATTTTGATTCCCACAATAAACAATGGTCAGCTTGCGACAATTTCCCGGTGCTCTGCTTAGTTAAATACTGGTCTCCATTCTTCTTAAAAGCAACAAAATCGTCATCTCTCTCTTTGAGTATTTGGTTGAGAGACCTCAATTGTTGCTTCAAATAAGCTTCAGTGGGAGAAGACACTTCGCGTTCCTTCAAATTCTTCAGTTCCTCACTCTTTGTACTCAATGATAAACGTGCACTTTCGATTTTGGCAATCAAGGTCTCCTCATTGTCTGATGAATCACTATCACCTTCTAGCATCGCACACTCCTCTGTGGAAAAGTCCTCCACTTCCATGGGGTCAACTTTTTCCAAGACTTCTTCATGGCTGGTTGAGGTAATGGGCTCTTTTCCACGATCTTTCTTCTTCTGAAGGCCCACATCCAAAGACTTCTTGGACTCGGTGACAAAAACATCTTCATCATCGCTAGAGAAGGAATATCCGTTGTACTCATGGGTGTGCTCGTCCGAGGAAGAAGTGGAAGACCAAACTACTTCTTCATCAGCAACAAATGATGCTCCACGCTTAATCGGTGTCATCATCTTGCTTATATCAAGAGGATACTTTGCCCACAAGTTGGAGGCTTCCTCCCACTCTTTTTGGTCCGGACGGACCGCAATAGGCATTTCTGGGAGTGTTGTCCAATCGACTACCTTCTTCAAAACAACTTCGGCATACACCATTCGTACAAGAAAGAAACTGAAATTATCGTTTATGTACACCTTGGTCTCCAAATATAGAAGGGTCCATACTTCGCAGCATCTACGCATGAACCTTGTGTCCGTAGCATACGCAAGGTTAACCTTTTGGTTTTGAACGTGCAAAGGGTGACGACACAACGGAAATAACTTGCTGATGTGGCACCAATCCACATACTTCGCAACAGTCCGGTAACTCCAAGGCTCTGGTTCATCCCTCCAACCCTTAAAAGCCTTAATCTTCGGATGAAGTAATATGGCCACGCGCTTCTTGTGCTTCTTGCCTGACCGTTTTCGACCCTTGTCCTTCATCGCCCTTTTCTCTTGCGGAGTCAATGGAGTAGGTATGGTAGGAGGAGATGGCGAGGTCGTACGCTCCATGTTTTAACAACGTATGTATAACTAAGCAATATATACTATATAAAAGTCTCAATGCCAAAATACTTACTCTAACTAAGTGAAACTAGTAATCATACGTGTGACACATTTACAAATATCGAAGCAGAAGTAGATGTTCAAGGTTCAAAGATCGTAGCGGATAGGGTCAAGTTTACGAAACACCGCAGTTTAGACATGCATGGAATGAGAAGAATGAAATTCCTTCATTCCCCAATCCCTGCCTCACGCACATGCAGTCAGCCACTTCAAGGTGAATGACAGCCTTTGCACAGAAGCAGGGGGACTGACGACCGCAAGTCCACCCCACCCCATTTGTACTAGGACTAGCGGTCGCGGGAGGGCGAGTGCGGGTCCCCCGACCGAACAAGGGCAACTACGGGTACCCAGGCGACCACGGGTCCACAAGGCGACCGCGGGTGCGGATCCCTGGGCGACTTCGGGTGCGGGTCCCTGGGCGACCTCGGATGCGGGTCCCTGGGTGACTTCGGGTGCGGGTCCTTGGGCGACCGCGGGTGCGGGTGCCTGGGCGGCTTCGGGTGATTTTTCAGACAAAGACAAATAAAAGAGGAATCTAACACAAGTGGTTTCATATTTTTGGAAGTATTTTATAATTACTTATAAATTTCCAAAGGACTTCTGTCATAGGTCCCTATTTATGCCCCTAGGTCTTCTGCAAAATGTTCACTTGCAACTTCTAAACATAAATGGGAAAGTAAAGATAATGGATTGGCTCTTACAATTCATAATTTTTTTTTCTCGAATCATTTAATGATTATGGAGGTCAATTTATGAACTACATATTGTCCATTTCAAAGCCACTTATAGAGTCCATTATTAATGCCCGCTCCATTTCAAAGTCTTCTACCTTATCTTTACTTTTACATCCACACAAATGGAGAAAGGAAGCCTCTTTAAAATCCAATGGACGTCGGATTTGGAGAAACTCCCCAACTAAAAAAATATTTACGATAGTGTTTCCTTGAGTGTCAAATGCTTCAATGCACACCCTTGCCTAAGCAAAAAAATTTATGTATCAATGAATAGGTGGTAGTGAAATCGTGGGCCACCAGAATTAAAAATATTTCCAACTTGTAATGAGTTTAATAGCTATTCAAGTGATATTAAGTTTTGGAAGAGAACATTTTAGAGTGCCAATATAATTTGTAGTTCTTCATTTCACCTTCAATCCCAATTTTCTTTTATAAGCAATACAATCAATAAAGAAAATGAAAATTTTCTTGGTTATCATCTCACAACTCTTATCCAATTTTGCACTCAAAGGAAACGTGCATACTAATACACAACTACACAAGCTAATTAAACATTCATACGGTTAGATTTTCGGGTTATAAAACTTGCTTCAATGGCAATTACTATAAGTCCGTGCTCAATTTTCATAGGAAAAATACAAGAGGGAAAGGCTTAAGGCACTTAGGACTTTATTAGTAATGCACTCTAATTGTTAAGTTAAACTTATCTTTTGACCCTACATAGATTAAGCAAACACCCGTCTTGTAAAATCAAATTTCATTCAGAAGTATTTATTCGTCATTCTCCATAATGACGAACAAATCTAATTAAATAATGATTTACCACAATTGAATTCTAAAATACTCTATATCATTACAAATTAGTTACTTTAAAGTTTCAAAAAATCCCGTGAAGACCTCGGTATAGGCCACGCGACGTGCTTCGAGGATTAGGCCAAGGACCACTTTGAATTCCGCACCGAAATGTTTTTCATCTCAGTGCGCAATTCAAAGTGCCACTTGACCGAACCTGTAAGACCCAACCATAACCTCCTATATCATGCACACGGAGTTGAGAATCGAACCGTAGACCTCCCAGACTCCACTTGAGTTCGAAGAAGTTGACCCTTGTGTGAGAATCCCTTCCACTACTTCACCTTCCCGTTGGTCACATCGGGAATCACCTTTGATGCACCACTCCTTGTCCATCCCATCTTTATTCTTTTTTTTCTTTGATTCTATTGGGCTTCAAAATACCATCAGCTGCCCAACACGAAATAGTCTCCCCGTTTGGACCCGAAGTCGCCCCACCCGAAGTCGCCCTACCCGAAGTCGCCCTACCCGCAGTCGCCCCAGCACCGCAGAAAGAAGTCCTTAGTTTCCCCCTTTTCTGGACCTGCGGTCGCCTCACCCACAGTCGCCCCTACATTGGTATTTGAAAGAGTGACTTACAGAAGACTGCAGTCATGGTAGGTGAGATCATAGAATAATCTCTAGATAGCTTACAATTATATCACATGATCATTTTATTAAATGGTCCCTAACAAGGCTTCAATATCCTCAAGCCCTACAATGATGAACCAAAAACCCTACAAAGCCCTCGCAAACTAGAATCATAAACGCAAACCTAAACCCTCAAATGCCCAACGCATTTTAGGATGGTTTATGAATTTGCTTGAACCCCAAAATGACCCTGGAATTTGCTAAGCTTCTAGAATTTGCTCTAAATTGAACAAAAATCCAACATTTTGATACGTTCTATCCATTCTTTTTGAATTGTAACTGTGTAAATTCAAACTAGACGTATTAGAGATCACATTAGAAAAGAAAACACAACAATACCTCTAATTTATTGAAAGATTATAATGTTTTATCATGAGGGTGTTAAATCTGTGAAAGTGATTTGAAGTATTTCAATCCTCTTTTCAAATGTGAAATCTAAAAAGTTCGTCACCTAAAAAATATGAGCTTAAAGGGCCTAAGGTGCATAAACCCAATCAATTTATAACTTCTCAAAATCTACTTTATCATTTTTTTTAATTTCATTTGTAATGTAATATTTTCTCAAAGATTTAGTGTGTTTGAGGCTCATTCCTAAAAGCCCTCAACACTACAAAAAGTCAAGATTGCAAGTGTACACCCATGCACAAAATCTTAAATAGAAAAATCATAATCAATCATTTTCAAAATCAGATTTTTGAAGCTAAAACTAAACTTCAAAAAGAATTTTCCAAAAATATGAATTACTACATATAGTAATTTGGTAAGGTTTTGTTTAACTTAGGAAATTGGTTGAGGACCCATCCTGTCCTCGGGGTCACTTAGGGGTTCACTTGAACAAGAAGCCAACATCTTGAATTATAGAATCAATTTCTGTATACTTCTTCATTTTTCCTCCAATCCCAAGAAACTTTTTTTCTGCAAACTTTAAAATTGTTGTGGAGAGGGGTAATACACTCGAAGTGAAGAATGTACATTTCTCTTGTTATAATCTTAAAACTCTTCCGCAATTTTGCACTCAAAATGAATGTGCATACTAACAAGCAAGTTGTTTAAACATTCATACGTTTAGATTAAAAAATAAATAGGAAACTTGCTTCAATGGGAATAACTACAAGTCCATGCTCTTTTCATAATAGAAAAACTAAGGTAGGAGGCTGTGAAAGAGTGCGGGCATTAAGAATGGCTCCTATAAATGGTTGTGGAATGGTGCATCTAAAGTTCTGAAATTGACCAATACATTCATTGAATGAACCAAGGAAGAAAACATTATTAATTGGAAGAGCCAATCATTCTCTGTGTTTTCTCCATTTTTATTTAGAATTGCAAGTGAACCATTCATGAAAGATCTAGGGTCACAAATAGGGACCTATGACCCAACTCGTTTGAAAATTCATAAGTAATTCAAAAATCTTTGGAAAAATATGAAACCACTTGGGTTAGATTCCTCATCAATTTCTCTTTGTCTGAAAAATGAGCTAAAAATATTCCCGTCCAAAGAAATACACGAAAAAGGCAGACCAGCCCTTAGGTGCACCATTTCTGAGCCTCCTACCTTACACTTGGAAAGGCATAGGCTCTTAGGGGTTCATTAGTAATGCACTCTAATTGTTAAGTTAAACTTATCTTTTGACCCTACATAGATTAAGCAAACACCCCGTATTGTAAAATCAAATTTCATTCACAAGTATTTATTCGTCATTCTCCATAATGACGAACAATTCTAATTAAATAAAGATTTAGCACAATTGAATTCTAAAATACTCTATATCATTATGAATTAGATACTTTAAAGTTTCAAAAAATCCCGTGAAGACCTTGGTATAGGCCACGCGACGTGCTTCGAGGATTGAGCCAAGGGGCACTTCGAATTTCGCACTGAAATGTTTTTCATCTGAGTGCGAAATTCAAAGTGCCCCTTGACCAAACTCGTAAGACCCAACTATAACCTCCTACACCATGCACACGGAGTTGGGAATCGAACCGCAGACCTCCCAGACTCCACTTGAGTTCGAAGAAGTTGACCCTTGTGTGAGAATCCCTTCCACTACTTCACCTTCCCGTTGGTCACATCGGGAATCACCTTTGATGCACCACTCCTTGTCCATCCCATTTTTATTCCTTTTTTTCTTTGATTCTATTGGCTTCAAAATACCCGAAGTCGCCCAACACAAAATAGTCTCCCAGTTGCCCCACGGCTCCATAGCCCCACCCGAAGTCGCCCCACCCGAAGTCGCCCTACCCGAAGTTGCCCCACCTGTGGGAGTACGCATTATCTACATTGACAGAAATAGAAGACAATAGTAATTATATAGAGTAGAAATTTTCAAAACTTCCGTAATGAGTAAGGAATAGGAAGCCTAAAACCGGAAATAGAAATTAGAGGCTTTACGGAAAACCTTAAACTGTAATTAGGGTTACAGTCGGTTCCGGAAACCCTATCCGGAAACCCTAACCCTAATCCGGAAACCGGAAAGTTCCGGCCAAGTAGGCCCTAGGGCCTAGTCCGGCTAGGGAACTTGCGGGAACGCCAGGCCGAAAAGCTACTTAACCCCCGCTGTTTGCTTCATTCTCCCTCTTTCTCCGCGTGATTATCGCGATGGCGCTTAGTGAGGAAAGTGTGGTGAGATAGGAACGCGTTAAGGAGAGAAGGGGAGGCCGGTGCCAATTGCACCGGAAAGTAGAACGGAAACTTAGCGGATCAAGCGACGGAAACTTAACAGAAGATTAGCGGAAACTTAGCGGAAGTGAGTCGGAAGTGAGGATAGAGTATGGCAGTAGTTATGGCAGGACCCAGTGTACGGAAGTCAGGGATCGCGGCCCGGATGATCAATCCGGAAATCCCTGAGAATCCGGAACACCACCACCAACTGGAGGATGACCTGACGGATATGGGGTGCCTGGGGTTTCTGAAGAGACCCTAGAGTATCCGGAGCAAGGAGATAATAGACGAGTTAGTCTATGGCGCTCCGAATCAGTACCACCTAACCGTTAGAGGTCGTCCAAAGTCCTGGACAGCAGAGATATGGGCCGGAGTCTATTTCGCATCCTCTAGAGGATCCGGATGGGCCGGGCGGACAGAGAAATTCGCCGCGGATAGATTCCGGAACCCGGCGGATCCGAAGGAGGGATACACTGCCTCCGACTGCCGGAACCTTAGGGACCAGAGACTCTTAGAGTTTCTGAGCCCCATCCTGTATCCGGAAAAGCCCAACTGGATTACAGTAACGCTGGCAAACACGGTATTCGGAGCCTTAGGGGAAAGAGGGAAACCGGCCCCTAGACCAGTTAGCTGGGGGCTCATTATCCAGTCGATAGTGGATAAGCTTTCCGGAAACCTGGTGGGAAAGAAATCCAGCCCCATCAGTCCGTACCTCCTCCACTTGTATCACAAGCAGGAGGTACTCAGTAGTCCGGAAGACATCATCTACCAGCAGGGAGATAGTTTACTCCGATACGGACTTCCTCCGGATTCGGATCCGATGGATGAGGAGCCAGAAGAGGACGTGAAGCCGGAACTGGAGCATGACTCACCGGAGAGGCACGAATCCCGCCGGAAGAGCACGGACCCGGATTCAAGAGGGAAGAACCAGCTTCCGGATCCTGTTCCATTCCAGAACACTGATCCGGATCCGAATATCTTCAAGTTGACCATCTCCTGTCTGTGGAGTCAGAAGGCTTCCAACGACCAGATGGCAACCTTGATCCGGAGAGTCTGCACGGTGTTGAAGGTAGCAGACGAGACGGAGATCGTGGAGGCGATCAAGAGCAGACCGGATCCGGAGATGGTCCGCCTGTTGGAGGGACGGATCCGGGCAGTAGAGGCGGAGCGCGACCATCTTCAAAACCGGGCAACGTGGGCGGAGAGGGAGATGCACACCGCCAACAAACGAGCGACGGATGCGACGGAGCTGGTCCGGAAGTTGAGGGACCTGATCGACCCGCCAGCGGATATCATCACCAGATCCGCGCTCTGGAACAACCAGACGACCCGGGAAGGCCACATTTCCGGAACCAAGGTTGTGAAGATATTGGTAGAGTTCGAGGCACGGATTGAGGTCGCATTGAAGGAAATGCGGCACTTGGTGGGCCACTTTGATCCACTCAGCGGATTGGAGGAGTTTCCGGAGATACCCGGAGGTGAGTTTTCGGAGACAACTCAGTTGAACTTGGGAGAACGATCGTCTGCCCAGCAACCCGGAAGATCCTCGGGGCAGAAGGATATTACGGATGGGAGGAGGATTCCGGATCCGGTTCTAATGCCCCGGACTACCTCAGTGAACCTCTTCCCGCCTCTCTAGGACCCCGCTGCAGATGTGACGGCGATGACGGAGGATCCGGTTGGGATTCAGAATCCGGCCCGGACCCATCCGGAGGAGTTCACACATATGCAGCAGGAGACTCCTCCGCAGCCACCACCGTCGAGCCCGATTGAGATCATCGACCTGGAGAAGAAGAAGGCTACTCGGCGGAAGGTCAGCAGCGATCCGGAGGAGGTTCTCGAGTCGGAGGAAGAAGAGGCAGTGACGAACTCCTCTTCCGAGTCAGAGTATGCGGAGACGGATCCGGGTCCGCCAAGGACCCGATCCGCAACCAAGTCCACCCCGACGAAGCAGATCCGGCCGAAGGCGCCGACCCGGATTACGAAGGGCGGAACGTCAGCGAAGAAGGCGCGGAAGGGTAAATGACTAGGTTGCGTAGTTGGATTGTTAGTTTTAGTATTTTGTCTTCATCGCGGGTTTTCCGGATGTGGGACCCGCTGATCCGGAACGCTAAGTAGTTCCGGATTTCTAGGAATTTAACGGCTTTCCATTTTTCCCGGAACGGTCACTTGGCCGTTGTCCGGATTTTTAGCTGGCCGTTGGCCGCTTTTTCTTTGGACCGTTTTGGTCGTGTTGTTTTGGTTTTTAAGGGCGGGCCGGCTTGTAGCCTGTCATTCCATTTTGTGTCATTCAATCTGAGCACCCAAGAATAAACACCTTGGGAATCATTATCTTGCGTATCGCGTCTTGATTACTTGTGTGTGGGTGTATCCAGAAGAGTGTGCAAGGTAGGAATCCGGATTGGTGTTATCCGGATCCGGCTGAAGGTAACTTGCAGAATAGTTTAGATTGAACTTGAGGAGCTGCGCGCGGTGCCTTTAAATTGCTGGAACAGTGATCCGGTGGGATCCGGTAGTGGTCAGGGAGCTAATCCGGAACTCATGAGTAGTTTCGTGCGGAAGTCAACAGCCGCCAAGAGGAACATTCCCAAACCATCGGAAGGTCTGCCAACCTCAAGAGCGGTCGACAGCTAGGAAGTAAGTCCTTTAGTTCCGGATTCCAACTATCCGCGGTTGTTTTGCAGTTGAGTCTAGTTTACGAGTGAGGAGCTGTGCGTGGTGCCTTTAAATTACTGGAACGGTGATCCGGTGGGATCCGGTAGTGGTCAGGGAGCTAGTCCGGGAACTCGGGAGGAGTCCCGTGCGGAAGTCGACAATCGCCTAGTGGAATATTCTCAAACCACCGGAAGGTCTGCCAACCTCAGGAGTAGGTGAAAGCTTGATCCGGAAAATAGCTGAGTGTCGTTGTAGTAAGGGCGGGTGAGGGTGTATCTCTGCGTGACCTACCTTCCGGGTGGCCACCCGGAATGTTGTGAGAGGGACCATCTTTCCTCCTTACCGGACTGAGAACTTTAAAGACGGATAGTTGTTTGTTGTTTAGGAGTTGATATGTGTGTTACTTGAGTGGTGATGTTCCCCACCCCTCGGAAAGAGCAAGTGAGGACCCTCTCAGGGTAAAACAGAGGTACCAAAAACCGGTGTGACGGATAGTGAGAGTAGAGATCCGGATCAGGGAGGATCAGGGATTTGATTTCGGAAGACAGTATTTCCGGAACTTGGGTTTGTGTTGTACTGAATTCTACTGCGGATTGTCATTTCCGGGTAGATTCGTAGTTCCGGAAGCTTATCTACCGCGACAACATCTGGAATTCCCTGGGACGATAACTCGTGTCATCTTAACGCTTTTGTGGTGTTAAAGATACCTACGCCTAGACTGCGCGTACGACACCACCCGAAGTCGCCCCACCCGAAGTCGCCCAATCCTCCAAAGAGGATTACAAATGCATGAATTTTCCACGACTTCTGGACCCGCGGTCGCCCCACCCGAATTCGCCCACCCGAAGTCGCCTATCCAAAGTCGCCCCAGTCGAGGTCGCCCCAGCACCAAAAAAACTAGAAGTCTCAAGTTCCAGGGCGACCTCGGGTGTAGGGGGCGACCTCGGGTTCAGGTTTCAGGACCACTTTGGTACTCGCGGTCGCCCTTACCCGCACGCGCCCTGTCACCCGCACGCGCCCCTATGGCGACCGCGGGTACTTAAGCGGTCGCCCCACCCGCATTCGCCAGTCTTGGTCCTGTGCTACGGCTTTCATCCACCTTGTAGTGGCTGAATGCGAGCTTGTGGGCCAAGGCGGTGATTGGGGGGTGGACTTGTTGCCCTTTTTTTCCACGACTCTATTTATTCATCGATTGTAGGTAACTTTGTGAAGGAAGAGCTATGTCTAATCCAGGAGAAGGGAGTAGTACAATGCGTCCGTCTCTATGGGATATTAACCACGATGACCCCCGGGAATGGGAGAATGCTACAAGGAAATATGTAAGGGGCACCGACCTTGACAATCCTGCGGAGTTCCAAGTGACTATTGACTCATACGAGTCAACGGGTGGAGAGTCATCATCAAAGTCGAAGAAGTCAAAGACGGCACATGATAAGGACCCAACTTATTCTCCACGTGATTATTCAATATTTGCACAGCGAGTGTGTTTCGAATGGTACGAGGGACGCACTGTGGAATTCCTAGAGTCTACATACTTGAGGCATAAAGAATCAGGCATCATTAAGTTGAAGAGAGATTTGAGCACTTTTATTCTAAAAAAGTGCAAAGAATCCCCGAAATATGCTGACGTGGATGAAACGTACTTTGGCAACTATGAGAAGTGGATGGAGAACGTGCTCATGGAAATCATTTTCAATACCAAAAAAATCATTGTAGAGCACCGACCTATAGTCCCTGGGTGTGAAAATAAGGAGACCATCGAATTCCACGCAAAAATGGCATGGTGGCAGAAAGCGGCGTCTAGACTATCGAAGACTGTATCTAGGGCGATGGGGTGGCAGTTGGACGCATTGACGGCTGCTCTTTCTCAAAACAGTGGATCGTCTCTCATGTGGATCAATTCTAGTGCAAAAGTGGTTCCGCTTAGTGGATATGACCAACAAAGGGGGTATGGAAAGGTGCGTAAGGTATACATTGATGGCATGTCTACAATACCCAAGCATGTACATTTTGCGGGGAAGGTGTCAAAGCAAACAAACACGCGTGATGCGAGATATGAACGATCCATTGAAGCCTTGGTGTGTCCTTTAAATCACCCAGCCATTGTTAAATTTGTGGCTATCCACGCCAATGCAATGGAGGCCTACACGTTGTGGTGGAATGGTGGTAATTTGAACAAACTTGTTCGCTTGAATGAGAAGGTCGTGCCACATGCCGATTGGCACGAAATCAAGTTGGTGAAGGAACTTCACACTAGTAGAAAAAAACAGTGACCAAATTAACAAAACTCAACACAAAAGTGTTGATTTTTTTTGTTGATTTGGACGTGTTGATTTGAACACAAAAGTGTTGATTTTTTAACAAAAAAGTGTTGAATCTTAACAAAAAAGTGTTCATTTTCTAACAAAAAAGTGTTGATTTTTTTGTTAATTTGGACATTTTTTTTGAAATATTTTTTTAAAAATTCATAAAATATATTTTTCGACATCTAGGGTAGTGCCACATGGCCAGCAATCCAACTACCACGTGGCAACCTAGCCAATTGCCACATGGCAATGGCTACCATGGAAATGAAGCCACCGGGGTTTGAACCCGGGACCTCATGGTTAGAGGCCAAGGCTCTTACCAAGGCACCAACCTTTCAAGTTGTTAGATTACTTAGGGAATAGAAATCCATTTAGATAGTTTTTTCGGATTTTTTTTCAATTCTTTTTTAAAGTCAGCAGACTTTAGGAGCAATTCAGACCCAGTAAAAGACATTTTTTGGAAAAACTTCAGACTAGAAAACGTTGACAAATCCAGTTATCTTTCACCTCCAACAATTGTTTTGAGATTTGGACCTACCAATCAAAAGTTATGAACAAAAATCAGAGAAGGATGAAAATGAATATTTATTTTTAAAAATTTTAAACTCCCTCTCTGATTTTCGTCCATAATTTTTATTGGTAGTTCCAAATCTCAAAAAAATTGTTGGAGGCAAAAGATAACTTAATTTTTCAACTTTTTTAAGTTCAAAGTTTTTCCAAAAAAGTTCTTTTACTGGGTCTGAATCGCCTTTTAAGTCTGCTGACTTTTTAGAAAATCGATTTGTGATGACTTAATTTTTTTTTAAATCTACATTGTAAAATTAAGACTCCAAAGGCTTCTAAAGAAAAAAAAGATTTAAAATATACTTATATTTGAATTTGGAGTTGAGGTATATAATTTTATTTACTTTATTCTTTAATGTTTTTCCCATTAAAAGTTAGTAGACTTTGGTGGCAATTTTGTCCTAGAAGATAAACTTTTCAAAACATCCTTTGAACTAATGAAAGTTTTAAGATGAAAACATCTTTCACCTCCAACAATCCGTTTAAGATTTAAATCTTTAAATTAAAAGTTATGGACAAAAATCAGAGAAGGTGTTTCAAAATATAAAAAAGAATGTCCATTTTTACCCCTCTCTGATTTTTGTTCATAACTTTTGATTAAAAGATCTAAATCTCAAAAAAAAATTGGGAGGTGAAAGATATATCAATTTTACAACTTTCATTAGTCCAAAGTTTCTTGAAAAAAATAATTTTTCAAGGTGAAAATTGCCCCTAAAGTCTGCTGACTTTAATAAACACCGAATTGCGTACTTATTTTGTTCTTAAATCTACATTGTATATTGAAGATTCTTAAAGATTTTTGGAGATTTCTAAGATTTCTAAAAATATTCAAAAGATTCCAAAAGATTCCAAAAGATTCCAAAAGATTCCAAAAGATTCCCAAAAAATTAACAAAATTTTGTTGATGTGGTAATTGCACTATCCAAATCAACAAAACAATTTGTTAATTAGGGCACAGTTAACAAAAATTTGTGAAAGTGGACGTTGTAGTACCCAAATTAACAAAAAATTGTTAATGTTTTGTTAATTTGGGCACTGTTTTTCTAGTAGTGTCAACAAGAGCAGGTGAAGCAAATTAGCCTCTTTCGAAGGCACAAGGCGAAGTTAGCATGGGCCCTTGTTTATGTGACAAGTCTTGTACACAATGAAGGTGTTTTACACAACGATTTGTCTCCCAACAACATATTAATCCATTATCCGCCGTACTCGGATGATGTTATAAACATTGGGATTTGCGATTGGGGAATTGCCAGTCGTATACAAGAGGGAGCTCCCTCACATTTTGGATACAAAACCACAAAAGAGAGGGATGACATGTTGAAAGGCAAATGGTGGGTGGCTCCAGAGTTGTTCTATGTGTTTGGGCCAAAGGGTTCAGAAACGAGCCTTGACAAGATGCAAGCCAGGCACAAGTATACGGTTAAGTCTGATTCGTTTTCTATTGATAAATTGATTTGGAACATGAAAATTGGTTATATGGGTGAATATGACAGGGAACTATTCAAAAACCCTGAGTCGGGAAAGTTCTTTACAATGAAGTTACGTGCGCTTATGGATCTTGACTTACAGACGAGACTCACATGCTCTGAGGTGGTAGCTTCACTCATGCTTCCACCCTGGAATATGAAGCCTCTAAAATTAGTTTTTCGGGACTCCGTGTTGTAGTGTGATAGAAGAATACCATAGTATCATTTTGGGGTAGTACTTCTAGTACATGTAATCAAATTTTAATATGAAGTGCCATTTTCCCCAAATTGGCAATATTGTGGATCTATTCTTCATGGTATGTTGTATTGAATCTCTCATATCAATGTTTGTATTTTGCTGCAATGAATGAATTAAATAGGCTCAATGTTCCAGTAAGATATCCTACAGTAAGATATATAGCCTTGGAATAATGGAGCCCATTTTCCTTCTAAAAAGCATTGACAATCAGCACTTGTATTGGTTCATCCGGCAAAAAAGGATGACTTTCTTGTAATCTTAATAGGTTTTTGGCAATAAAAATGACATTTCTCAATTGGTTTGAATGGGCCAGAAAAAATGGGAACATAAGGGTTAAATGCAATACACCATTTTTAGGTGAAATTAATTTCACCTTTATATGTAGAAATTACGTTTTCTCTCAACAAAACCATTTTGGTCTACAAATTAAAAATTAAATTTTGAATTTGCCTTTTAATGTTTCACAAAACATTTTTACAAAGAGTACCTTGAAGGCTTCTTCCAGGTTCATTACTTTTGAATACAAGGTCAAAATATTCTTGCAAGATCTATATGTTTGAGCCATAATCGAAAACTAATAAAAGTTTCTTTAGATGTGAATTTAACCCCTAAAGTTCGAAGGCCATTATAGGTTCAGAACCACTAAAAACCGTCACTTTGGCTACTTTGAGAAAAAATCTTGAAGTGCATTACAATAAGAGTGCATTAATTATTAAGCCCTATGTGCCTAAGCCTTTCCCTCTTGTATTTTTCCTATGAAAAAAAAGCATGGACTTACAGTAATTGGGATTGAAGCAAGTTTCCTATTTATTTTTTAATCTAACCGTATGAATGTTTAAACAACTTGCTTGTTAGTAGGCACATATAATGTTGACTTCTTGTACAATTTAAAGCAAATTCATAAAACATCCTAAAATGCATTGGGCATTTGAGGGTTACGGTTTGGATTCTACGGTTCTTCTTTGCGAGGGCTTTGTCGGGTTTTCGGTTCATGATTGTAGGGCTTCAAAATATTGAAGCCTTGTGAGGGACCATTTAAAAAAATGATCATGTGATATAATTGTAAGCTATCTAGAAAATATTCTATGATCTCACCTACCATGATAGCAGTCTTCTGTAAGTGACTCTTTCAAATACTGATGTAGGGGCGACCGCAGGTGGGGCGACCGCGGGTCCAGAGAAGGGGGAGATTGGAGACTTCTTTCTGCGGTACTGGGGCGCCCTCAGGTGGGGCGACTTCGGGTGGGGCGACCGCGGGTAGGGCGACTACGGGTCCAGAGAAGGGGGAAATTGGGGACTTCTTTCTGCGGTGCTGGGGCGACCTCGGGTGGGGCGACCGCGGGTCCAGAGAGGAGGGAAAAACTCACACATTTGAAATTCCCTCTTTTCTGGGACTTGGGCGACTTCGGGTGGGGCGACTTTGGGTCCAAAACTGGGAGATTAATTTGTGTTGGGCAGCTCATGGTGTTTTGAAGACCCGTACAATCAAAGAAAAAAAAAGAATAAAAATGGGATGGACAAGGAGTGGTGCATCAAAGGTGATTCCCGATGTGACCAACGGGAAGGTGAAGTAATGGAAGGGATTCTCACACAAGGGTCGACTTCTTCAAACTCAAGTGGAGTCTAGGAGGTCTGCGGTTCGATTCCCAACCTCGTGTGCATGATAAAGGAGGATCTGGTTGAATATTATGGGTTCGGTTAAGGTCCACTTTGAGTTCAGATCTGAGATGAAAAACACATTTCAGTTTTGTATTCAAAGTGGTCCTTGGCCCAATCCTCGAAGCACGTTGCGTGGCCTAGACCGAGGTCTTTACGGGATTTTTTGAAACTTTAAAGTAACTAATTTGTAATGATATAGAGTATTTTAGAATTCAATTGTGCTAAATCTTTCTTTAATTAGAATTGTTCGTCATTATGGACAATGACGAATAAATACTTGAAAATGAAATTTGATTTTACAAGAGGGGTGTTTGCATAATCTATTTAGTGTCAAAAGATAAATTTAACTTAACTACTAGAGTGCATTACTAATTAGGCCCTACGTGCCTAAGCCTTTCCCTCTTGTATTTGTCCTATTAAAAAAAAGCATGGACTTACAGTAATTGGGATTGAAGCAAGTTTCCTATTTATTTTTTAATCTAACCGTATGAATGTTTAAACAACTTGCTTGTTAGTAGGCACATATAATGTTGACTTCTTGTACAATTTAAAGCAAATTCATAAAACATCCTAAAATGCATTGGGCATTTGAGGGTTACGGTTTGGATTCTACGGTTCTTCTTTGCGAGGGCTTTGTCGGGTTTTCGGTTCATGATTGTAGGGCTTCAAAATATTGAAGCCTTGTGAGGGACCATTTAAAAAAATGATCATGTGATATAATTGTAAGCTATCTAGAAAATATTCTATGATCTCACCTACCATGATAGCAGTCTTCTGTAAGTGACTCTTTCAAATACTGATGTAGGGGCGACCGCAGGTGGGGCGACCGCGGGTCCAGAGAAGGGGGAGATTGGAGACTTCTTTCTGCGGTACTGGGGCGCCCTCAGGTGGGGCGACTTCGGGTGGGGCGACCGCGGGTAGGGCGACTACGGGTCCAGAGAAGGGGGAAATTGGGGACTTCTTTCTGCGGTGCTGGGGCGACCTCGGGTGGGGCGACCGCGGGTCCAGAGAGGAGGGAAAAACTCACACATTTGAAATTCCCTCTTTTCTGGGACTTGGGCGACTTCGGGTGGGGCGACTTTGGGTCCAAAACTGGGAGATTAATTTGTGTTGGGCAGCTCATGGTGTTTTGAAGACCCGTACAATCAAAGAAAAAAAAAGAATAAAAATGGGATGGACAAGGAGTGGTGCATCAAAGGTGATTCCCGATGTGACCAACGGGAAGGTGAAGTAATGGAAGGGATTCTCACACAAGGGTCGACTTCTTCAAACTCAAGTGGAGTCTAGGAGGTCTGCGGTTCGATTCCCAACCTCGTGTGCATGATAAAGGAGGATCTGGTTGAATATTATGGGTTCGGTTAAGGTCCACTTTGAGTTCAGATCTGAGATGAAAAACACATTTCAGTTTTGTATTCAAAGTGGTCCTTGGCCCAATCCTCGAAGCACGTTGCGTGGCCTAGACCGAGGTCTTTACGGGATTTTTTGAAACTTTAAAGTAACTAATTTGTAATGATATAGAGTATTTTAGAATTCAATTGTGCTAAATCTTTCTTTAATTAGAATTGTTCGTCATTATGGACAATGACGAATAAATACTTGAAAATGAAATTTGATTTTACAAGAGGGGTGTTTGCATAATCTATTTAGTGTCAAAAGATAAATTTAACTTAACTACTAGAGTGCATTACTAATTAGGCCCTACGTGCCTAAGCCTTTCCCTCTTGTATTTGTCCTATTAAAAAAAAGCATGGACTTATAGTAATTCCCATTGAAGCAAGTTTCCTATTTATTTTTGAATCTAACCGTATGAATGTTTAAAGAACTTGCTTGTTAGTGTGCACGTTAATTTTGAGTGCAAAATTGCGTAAGTGTTGTAAGATTATAACAAGAGAGTAAGAGAAATGTACATTTTTTACTTCAAGTATGGGGAATTTCGTTAAAATGGCGGTATTCCGAATGCCATTTGTACATGAAGGTCCGGAAAGGTGGTTTAGGATGTGTGCTACGTAGCCAGTTGGATGTGATGGTAGGGTCCGACAAAGTGACCCCACGGCACGAGAAGATGCATTTCTGCGTACTAGGAGAGGAAGGACAGACAATGGGCACAAATCTAGTTCGCAAAAGGCGGGCAAAACGAACGGGGAGATGGTGGAATATTCCTGGAATCTTTGGAACCGCAGGCTTTAGACTGTCGTCGCCTCCTCAAATGGAAGGGGGGGGGCATCAGGGGTAGGGGTCAGAAATCCACGATGGACAATTCGGCGTGATCATTCATGAACGCGGGATCAACAAATATTGCACAAAGAGAACTCAAAATAGGACTCCTTCAAATGGACGAGCCCCCCCCAAAACGAAACGCATCATTTAATATTATTTCTCCTCGAAGAAAATGGTCGGTACAAAAATCGGCCAGCATGCACGCCACGCTTCCTAGAGTCTACCAAGGACCTCAACAATGCAATCTCAAGCACCAGTCCAAAACTACATGGATTGCCATTGACCGCTCACCGTTGGCTACATTATATGTCAAATGCCGTCACTCGGCCAAAACGCATGGTAGTTGAGCGCGCATCGAAGATAAAGCTTCCAACATCCCTCTCCAGCAAAGCCCATCATAATTATTCTTCAAAAGTTAGTGTACCTCTTCCTCTGCAATGCGACGCAAATTGTCCACCGCAAATTGCACTTGTTGACGCGGCGCAATGAAGCTCTTCCCGTCATTCTTCTTCGGTTTCCACGAGGCCATAATACTGTCCGTGGATACGTAGTCCGCCTGGCTCGCCCTACGGTCAATCTTCCATCTGAAACTGGACTTCGTGTCCCACCCGGCGTACAACCGCGCGGTGTCCTTCGAGGTGCCGCACGGGATGTACCATTGCACCAAAACTTCACGGAAGTGGACTCCCGCGGGATCGAATTGAGGATTCTCCACGGCCCTACCAAGCCACACCGGATCCTCGCAATCCAAGCCCGGCCTTACAAACACGTAGAAGCCTTCGCGCAGATCAGTGGCCACGTTGTACGCTGGCGGGGGCCTCCCCTCCAGAGTGCCGATGTAAGGGTCTTCCGCCTCGTGCTCCTCCCGCGTCCGGCCGTCTTGCATGAAGTCCGTCGTGAAATCCCCAGGTTGTCGAGTCTGAGGCCAAAACCCCTGCTGCAACTCATCAGAGTCACGAGGGTCTTCTTCCGCTCCGTCACGCAGCGCATTTCTCACGCTGCTCCAATACGCGACCAAATAGGACATGCGCGCCTTGTACTCCGCCATCCCGTCTCTGCATACGTCCGTCCAGTGTTGGATGTATCCGTTCAGTCCGCGCACGATCTCGGCTTCGCTCGTCATTTTCTTGGGAGACACGCGGAGGGGATCACCTTGCGAAAGCAGAGGCTTGTGCTCAGCATCTTCCTTCCATAACCTCAAGCCCGCTTCCGGCAACTAAGGAATGTCTGTACACGCCAGTTTGTATTGCATGATCGGCCAACCGTTGTCGTCCCACTACAAGAAATGAGCCCCTTTTGTGACTGGGCAAGGGTGACTGCATGTCCGGTTTGACTGGAGAATGACTGCTACCTCCATAATAGCACCAAAATTGAAATGGCCCCAATGCGCCAGTCGCGTAGCAGTCGTCACTGCGACTACGAGATGAACTGTGAATGACGGAAGAGCTTCATCCACCGTTCTCAGTTGGAAGCGCGAACGACCTTTTCGTTGGTTTCCCGGGGTATCCGACGTGGAAGACTCAGTCACGCATAATGACTGCGCAGTTTTATACTGTAACTACTTTGAACTTGAGAATGACTTACAAATGACTTCTAGGGAAACCCGATGACTTCAAACTAACTCTTCGTGATCCTGACATGGAAAGTGCTGTGCTGATGTGGACGGGTGTATGGCACGCCTTCTTGGGCCGCGACTGCATCAAATGAAGACTGACTTCAGAAGTCAAATTCCAGTAGTGCCCAGTTAGGCTTTGCAAGAGTGGGCACTATGATGCGACTACATCATCACTTCGTCATGACTTGCAAAACACAAAGGGCCGTTTTCAAAATTGTTGTGGGCAGACCTCTGCCCGCTTGGCCAAAACTTTCCTGTGCAGTCTTCGGCTGCCACTACATGTAGTACAGAACGAGGGAGTGCGTTGATTCTTACAAAGAGGAGAATATATACAGGCTTTGGCAACAACTTTTTACGTTATGTACTGATAGTTAAAAATGGACTTTGTGTGAGGTAAATTAGGGCATGGTATATCAATTACAAAAGCCAAGTGTAGCGTTCACAGTGGCAGTCATGCAAGTACGTGAAGGACATGCCTACGACTGTAGAATGACTACACTACTGTGCCTTCAAGTCATGAAAAAATGATGGATGGCTGAGCTAGTACTCCTCCAATGCTAATAGGTTCTCTTGCACTGACAACTCGATGGCTCCAACCAGATTGACTGTCTGCGATGGAACGGGAAGCCTTTGCGGAGCACTCATGCCTGCGGTCTCCGTAGTAGTGCTAATGAAGGCGTCCGTTGTGTCTACTACTTGGCGTCGTGCTCTTGCCTCCGCGCGAAGTACAACTTTCCAACCAGGTCTTCCTTCAACATCTGAAAAAAAAACTTGTGTCACTTGGCTAGGAAAAATAAAGGGGTCCGCCATGCGAGGCAATTTGTGACGGAAGTTCACAACAAGGAAACCGGAGTCGTCTTTAGTGTAAGTGGGATTTCCACGGTTGTCTTCTGTCTTCACCCACTCACACCGCAATAGAATGATCTTTGTATGTAGTGCACCGTAATCCAACTCCAATATATCCTTCAAGACTCCAACATAGTTCACTACTACTTCACCTTCATTGTCTGATGGCAATTGGAAACTACAAGTAACCCCGCTATTGTAACTTAGTAACTGTGTCGTTGTAGCATCCTCCACTCGGAAGTGGTTTCCAAATGCAGTGATACGTGTGTAGCGCGTGGCTCTTTGTGAAGGCTTCTTGTTGAGGAGCAAGCAATCCATATTCTCAGAGTTTGTCAAGTCCAAATCGGAATCCCTCACAGTACTCTGAATCCAATCTGCCAGTGCCGGTGTGTTGGGATTTTCTGCTTCTTCAATAGCCCACTTCCTGTGCACAACCAAAGAGCGTCAGGGTTTGTTGCTTATAAGAAAAAGACGGCTGCTGTTTCGTATTTGCGTGAAGGTGACTTCAAAATGACTCAAATTCTGTCATCTTCAAGTTGTCTTACAGTCATTTAATAAAAGTCACAGACAACATATGACTGCAATACATCTTGTGTGCTAATATGCAGCCGGCCTTCAGCATGGCTTCGAAGAGGTGAAGGAAGATTACGATTTCACCAACTGTATACAGAAACGCATGACATGTACAAGCCCTAAAGAAAAACTCACGCATGAAAATCTTGCATACTAGAAACATTCGCCAACACATACTGATGTGCTACATCACGGAGTTCTGGGCTCATCATGTATGGCCTGCCAGCGCCTTGGAGAACCTCCTCAGCATCTCCGTACTCTTCGTCCTCGTCCCATATACGTCTTTGGGTGGCCTCGAATCCATGGAGGTACTCCGTGACGAAACCGATGCATTCGTCTTTTAAATATCCCTCTGCCATGCACGCCTCAGGCCGTGCCATATTCCGGACGTGGTTCTTTAGCACTTTCAAGTACCGCTCTACTGGATACATCCATCGAGCACTCACCGGGCCGCACAAATCCAACTCCTTTGCTAGATGGTAGGGAAGGTGCGTCATTATGTCGAAGAAAGAAGGTGGAAACTCGATCTCCAACAACGCCATACTTTCCTCCACATCGCGTTTTAGTGATGGAAAGTCAGCCGGATTGTAAGCCTTCGTGCACAAACGTCTGAATACCTTGCACATCCTCATGACCGCCAAGCGAGGACCGGGAGCCATGAGCCCTCGAAGTGCTAGTGGCATGACTTGCTGCATCATCACGTGGTAATCATGCGATTTCATACCTCCAAAGTTCTTCTTCCTAATGCACTTCCCCAAGTTTGAAGAGTACCCGCTTGGCATCTTCAACGACTCGATGCACTTGGAAAACTTTTCGAACTCCTCTTCGCTCATAACATATGATGCACGCGGCTTGACCATCTTCCCGAGTTTACGTGGATGCGGGGTCAACCACAGATGCTTCCTCACGTTCCGCCTCTGTAGGTCTCTTCTCACTTTCACGGTGTCCTTCTTTCCAGTAATGGTTTTCAAAAAGTTTTTGGCCAAGTTCAGTTCGCAATGCATCACGTCCAACAAGTGGCGAATGAGGAGATGCTGGGAGTACATATATAACACATTGGACGAATTAGCACTACTACATATATAACGCCATGGAAAAAAACCAATATGATAACCAAACTTCCTAGAACCTGTGTACGAAGCGACTGCGAGCGGCAAAAACTTGACAAATTGTAAATGAAGTCCAATCAGAGCATATACGTAGAGTCCCTTCTCGACGGCTATCAGATAGTACTCAACAATCACGATTGGAACTCGGGCGCTACTGGATGTTGACTAAGACACGACTTGCGGCTAGCCAGGAGTCATTGTTTAATCAACTTTTAGTAGTCCAAGGAAGGGATAGTCACTCTTACCTTCCAATATGGCAGTTTGAAAAGAGAGCTCAGGCGCTTTACACCATGCACTTTGGAGGGGTCCCTGGCAGCACCCGGAATATTTCCAGCTGCTTTCCATGCCTCATATTCCTGTGCGTGCTGAAGTTGCTCCTCCACTGTCACTTCCCGTGGTTTGGGACGGTCTTCTATATTGCCGTTGAAGTGGTCCTTCATTTCATCAGACCTGTAGGGATGCATTTCCGGCAGCCATCGTCGAGTACCGCCATATGTTTGCTTACTAAGCTCTCTGGAATGCTCAGCACCTAAGTCTTCACCACACCACGGACAAGCTGCATATCCTTGGTGGGAGAATCCACCCACGGTGCCATACCCCGGGAAGTCGTGAATAGTCCAAAGCAACATCGCGCGTAGTTGGAATGCCTTGCAACCAACATTCTTTGTCACGTCGTGTGTGGGAACACCAGCCCATAACTCCAACAATTCCTCAACTAAAGGCTCCAAATACACGTCAAAAACATCAGCTGTGACAGATTCGCGTCCAGGAATCAACAGGGCCAACAAAACGAAGAACTTTTTTGTGCTAAGCCATGGGGGCAAGTTATAATTCAATAGCAGTACTGGCCACGTCGACCATGATGACCGATTCTGCTTGAATGGGTTCACTCCATCTGCTGCCAAAGCGAAGTGCACATTACGTGGATCATTTCCAAAAGTTGGATCGACGTTCTCGTGGAAGTATTGCCAAGCTTTGGAGTCGCAAGGGTGGCGGACAAGACCGTCCCCTCCTTCTTGGTTGCTCCGGTTCTCTGCATGCCACACCATGAGCTTGGAGATGACGGGACTCCTAAACATTCGTTGAACTCGAGGGATGATTGGGAAATGCCGAAGCACCTTCACTGGGAAGGCCCGCCGATCTTCATTCCTATATCTCCGCCCATCACACTTGGGACACCGCAGGGCATTTTCATGTGCACCGCGGAATAGAACGCATCCTTTCTCACACGCATGGATGAGGTTGTACGTTAATCCAAGTTTTGCAGTGAGGGACTTTGCGGAATGGTACGTTTTAGGCAAGGTGTTCTTCTCAGGCAAGAGATGCTGATGCAAAATGCTGAACAACTCGTTGGCGCAGTGATTGGTAACCCCGTGCACCGTGCATAGATTCATGAGTAACATTGTGGCGGCCAGCTTGCTAGACCTCGCCCCGTCATATAAATGCTGCATGGACTCTTCCAACACCGTAGCGTCGAAGTCGCAGTCCTCCCCCCCTCCATCCGGATCCAGGTCTGCAGAAGCCGACTTGTCACGGCATTCTTCCGCCTCAGCAACATCATCAAGGCCGATCTCCAAGCTATTTTCGTGGACAGAGTCTGCTGTAGCAAAAGCCGCTGAAACTTCTTGTTGAACTCTCTCCGCTGAAAAAGTTGGAACTTTTGCTGGGAGGGTTGCTTCCGAATCTTCCTGTTCAACTCTCTCCGTGGAAGACGGAGGAACTTCCTCTTCGAGGCTTGCTTGCTGAACCATCCCCGCAGTGTCAGCAGTGGCATCCAGTTCGGGCGGCACCTCTGGAAGCGATGCTCCCCAAAACTGATGCTCCCATTCTTCATCCGAGGAGTCTTGCGAGCCCGGACCTCTCCAAATCCGGGCATCTGGATCTCTCCCATTCAGGATTAGGTGCTCTCGTACATTGCGGAGGCACAGTCTCTTCCGGCCCCGACATTTGGAGCATGGGCAATGCAATTTCTTGACATTGTATTCCACGGCCCTCTTCAACTCTCTATTCCACAACCGGTCGTCTCGCAGTCGCTGCCTGCGACTATCAGAAAGCGGAAGTCTGGTTGGTATCATGCCCCTAATGTTCCATAACTTTGAGATCCCTGGAAGTCTGAGGTACACAACCGAAGTGGAAGGTTAGAAGTCGAACCATACACTGCTGGTCGTAGTCACAGGAAATGTCTTCTATGTATATAGCCATTTCGATCTATAACACAACTATATGACTGTTATATGTCTGGCATCACTTCGAAGTGACTATTATTTGTCTGGAGTTATTGACAAGTGATTGGTATATGTCTGTCGAAAGTGCCAAATGACTGAAATATGTCACTAAAGAATGACTTTCATATATGGAGTCTGATTCTGTTTTGTATGTATGTCACTATGTCTTATACAAAGACTTTACATTGTGGTGCTTTAGACATTCACTTATAGGCCCAATTTAGAATCACTCTCAACATTGTTCGCAAAGGTTGCTGACTTTCTAGCTTCTCAGTTCGGCGGACGGTACGAATTGCGACAAAGAACCTATGCACTTCAAAATTTCCGAGAGGGGAATTGACATGTTTTTTGGATTGCTTCAAAGCATTGGAGCAATGATACTACAAAAGCATTTTTTTGGCCACAACTGCCTGCACTTATATATGCTAGCAACTCCTTCGACGTCTACAAAGGCTTCAGCCCCAACATGTTGTGCTACCTAAGCATAACTCTTTAGAGCCATTGACTCTTCTAGTAGAGTTTGGTGACTAACTTTGGGTGTGCTATGAAATTGCCCATCCTCCACCTCATTTTGCACATTCATTGTCGGGTTTCTATAAGCCAGTGCCTACCTCATGTATCTGACTTTTCTAATTTGCCTTCAATGGCCTAGAAGCTTGACTTCAATAGCCTACAAACTTTTCTAATTTCCCTTCAATGCCGTAGAAGCCTGAAGTAGTTTCTAATTTGCCGCAAATGGCATTAAGGCAGCACCTCCTCTAACACAACCAAGCATATTTAGGAGCGTACCACTTGCTCTGCAGTGGTTGAATATGCATGAGGGTGCAGTACGTGGGGCTCGATCAATCCAAGGGAGCAACTTTTCCATTAGAGTTTGTTGAACATCGTATTCAGAATCGGTAGTCGAAATCGGTAACCCCTCTACACATCCATCAGTTGAAGTGGGTTCCCTCAATAGGCACGGTCTGACGCAGAACTGGTATCTCCATGTTGGAATCCTAACTCATTGTCCTACGTTTGTTAGTATGAAACAATGGGGTGGCTTTGTGAACTCTTTGTTTTGGCATTGTGGACCGCGTTAATCTATTCTTATGGACACAAAAAAACTGTGGGTACATCATGATTCCATGGAGGAAGATCAAAATTCTACTATGCATGCTATGCACGGACGGACAAGCTTTGGAATCGTATTTCCTAGTCCAGAACTAAAGAATGACTTGTTCGTGACTAGTACGAGTCATTCTTCAGTCATTTCCTATGAAAGGTGACTACTACACTACTTAATCAAGTCACACAGTAGTCATACAATGCACGTTCTTGTACAACTTCACTTCTACAAGTCACGCCTTAGTAACACTGTGGCAGTCTTCACGAACTACATGAAGTACGCCTGCCGCCGCAAACACTGGGACATTAATTACCCTAAATCTGAATTAATGTTAAAAATGTTGGCTCTTCATTCCTGTCTTAGGTGCGTAATTAAGACTTAGAGGTGGCCATCACTTGCACTCACCTGCATGCAAGGCTTCCGTAGATCAGGGTAAGAGCTTCGGGGTTCCAGTTGTCCAGTCGGAGAGTGCTGGAGCAGTAATTGCGCTCTCCAACATTTAATTGTGAGCCGCCAATTCGAACTTCCTCATTTTGCGCACGACCTACTTCAAGCGCCTTCTATATAATGAGCTTCCCTGCACATTTTACTTCTACTGCGTTAGTTCTGAGAAGCAGAGGTAGAGGACCACGCCGAAGTCATTGGCCGTTTTGTTGTTGCTACTGCTGGAGGCCCGGTGACGGCGGTGCGCAATTGCCGAAGGCATCCAAGAGGATCAGCGCTCCTACGGGATTCAAACGTCTGTGGAAGGGTTGCAATTACAGCAATAAGGCATTGGCATTGAGGTGACTTACCGCTGAAGTAGGAGTCGTCAATGGAGAGTCCGCCGCAGGAGAAGGGTGCTTACGAGCTTCTACGGGACAAGAATGTAGCGGAGGTGCACAAGATGTTTGGGCCTGTCACGGCGGCCAGTCGTGAATGGTGAGTTAGTCTTCGCGGTTCTTCCTCACCCTCGACATTCTGAAGTTCCAATTCTCCGTTCATGAACAAGATCCTTGGATTACTATACTAACAACTCCAAGAACTATAGTCATGACTCCTAAGGACATATTAAGCAGTCACACACTTCATTTCCTCTAGTCTTGAAGCCATCGTAGACAGGTAGAGACACCACATCCGCGGAAGTCTCGAACGATTTACCGTTGTCGCCGGTATTTACTAAGGCACAGTCCCCGAGGCAGAAAAGACAGGGTTTTCTAGGGTTTCCATGTCAGAACGCACTGACAAAGGCTACCCTTGTCACAGCCATTAATGTATACTCATTTTATAGTGCCATTGGAGTCATAGTTCATGACTGCTGACTTACATGAAACTTCGAAGAAGTCATTTTCAAGTCACAGACAAGCAAGCTTCCAGTCGCATGCCTAGAGAGGCCCAAAAAGTTAGGTGACCTGAACATGGCGGCCACGTGGACGTCCTCCGCCGCCGTTTTCATGAAGAGCTTGACCTCACTGTCGCCAGCCAAACCCTAACCATTGTCAGTCTTCTGTTGGTTCTGCCACCACGTCCTTCTCTGCTCCTGTGATGCTTCTTTGCCGTCTTGCGTTCGTGGAGTTGCTTGTGAGTGTGAAAGGCATCTGCAACCTGTCGGGTGCTTGCGGAACAGGCTCGCAGATGTAGAGAAGCGGAAGCCATCGAAGTCGGTCATTACTGGGACAAAGGAAACGACAGCGGCGCGCAGGAGTTCACGGCGGCGAGGCCTTCGAGGACGGGAGGGGAGGAAGACTGAAGCACAGAAGTGCCGCCGCAGGAGAAAACCTCCACATTCCCCGAAGATGAGCAGCGGACGCGGTTCTTCTTCTGAGGCGACGGAGTCCAATGACGAGGCCATCGCCACAGGTATGATGAATCTCGCCATTGCTTGTACACATGTTGAGCGGGAAGCCAAGTCGGAGGCACCTGCCACAGGTAAATGTGGGCCTGACGCTTCTCTTCTCTTGCGTTGGAATTAGGGTTTGCAGGAGTGTCTCAAGCTCAGCCGTGGGGTCTCATTTTAGCCACCCACACTTCTTTTTGGGCTCCCAATTTGATTACAACGGCCACAATGCTGCAAGTGCTTTCAATTTTGGGGGTCTTACGGTTCCTTGCGGAGGCTTGCTTAGGTGGTTCGCCTCTTTTTTGGAGGCAGCTTGTTTGGAGAGTGACCACTATCCCTACACGTACCCTTATTTCCTCAGCTGACCATGTTATTTGTTGTGGGCTTGCTAGTGTGGCTTCCAATTTCTTGTCTTCTAGGCCTACCTCTTCAATTTCCTACAGTTTTATGTGGGCTGTGCCTTCAAGATTTCACTGAATTCTTTCCTCTAGGCTGTAGGACTTGCCTCCTTTTTAGAAACCCATACCCTCCGAATTTTGACTAGTATAGGCCTGTAGGCTTTATACACATGCAAGTGTTGCCTCAAGTAGATGCAAATACCTCCGTGAAAGATAACCATGATTTCTTGCCAATGCATGATGTGTAGGTGATGAACGAGGAGTGTACGACTCCTCTGAAGACGACTTGGACCTTGAAGAGGAGGAACCTTTAGTGGACAGAAGGAGAAAGCGAGCAAAACAGTCTTTGGTAGCAACATCGCCAATGAAGCCTGTACAGCCACTTCCTCCTCCACCAGCTCGGGGTGCTTATGGGCAACCCACTTGGAATTGGGTCCCTGGACACTATGAGCACAATGCTCCAGCGGCTCCACCTTCTTGGTCTGGCGTCCCTCCAACACCGTACCCTGCATTGTGGCCGGAACCTGTTGCCTCACAAGATAGTGAGGACCTTTTTTCAAGGCGAAAAAGAAAAGGAGATTACGACCTCGCCGGTCTCCACCGTGCCACAAAAGGAGCCAAATCCAATCGTGTGTATGTGCTCGAGGGTGGGGAAGTAGACGCAAGCTGTGAGGGCAAGAATTCCTGGGACGCAGCACTTCGGGAATTAGTTCCCAAGATCATTGATATGAGTGTGGTGGATTGGGCGAAGCACCCGCCGCACACGCTGAAGAAGCTCCGAGACGCCCTTGATAGCGAGTTCGAATACCAGGGGCATCCCCTAAGCATGCAAGGCTTCCGCACTGCAGTGACAAAGTTTCTGAAGTCGGAGCGGTCGCGACTAAAAGTGCGTTATCTGAGAGGCCAAGAAAAGCCCCCTATAAAGGTGGATCCCAATCAATGGAAACGGCTAATTCAATATTGGAATACAGATGCGCAAAAGGCCAAGGCAGAGAAGATGGCAGCAGCACGCCAAGGCGTCAAGAACTATACGTTGGTGGGGAGGAAAGGGAAGGCTGGGAAGGAAGCAATGTTGGTAAGTCTACAAGCAAAATTGAGAGTCGGTCTTTCCTTTATGTTCGTCCAGTTTCTGGTTGCTATTGCCATGTTTGTATAATTTTGAATGCTTCACGTTACTTGGGCAGAGGACAGGCCGCGAAACGAGTCCTGGAATTACAGATTTTGCCGAGGGAAGGCAGGCGGCCCAGGGTGGGGGATCTCCAGTTCCTGTAAGTGCACCAGTGCATGACGACTGTAAACCCGCGATCGTTCTCAAAAAAAATTCATAGCCATTGACCTCCTTGTACAGCTTGTTCCATGTCACGTTGTAAAACCGCCTTACAGTTTCTTCTGTTGCGCTTGCATTGGTTGCATCTGAGTTGTGAAGTTCTTGTCTATGTTAAAAAGGCAGATTCAACTCTCCCTTTCTGCCTTGGCCGAATCATCCTACGTCTGGTCCTCGTGTCATCCATCAAATCCAACTGTGTAGGTGTCTGGTAGCTTTGGCCAATGAGTCATATGCCAGTCGCGTTGAAGTCGCTCAGTAGTCCCGTCCAGTCGCGTCTAAGTCATGTTCAAGTCGCGTTAAAGTCGTGAATGAGTTGTACTTGCGTTCGCAGATATATTTCGAGACTTGGTGCTAACATGGGAATGCTTCTTGTGACGTTGTTGCACAATTGTGGGTGCATAGATGGGTGGTCCAAGTGAATCATCACGTTGGTCAGCCATGGACTCTTGGAAGAAAGACGTGGACGGGAAGTTCGTTCAAGTTTTGGCTGTCTCTGCCGCCAATGCGACGGCACTTGACGAACTGCGTTCCATGTTTCAGAGCTTCATGAGTAGGTCTAATGAGGCGAACGAAGGCAGCCCCTCAATCAGCCAGTCAGCGCTTGAAAATCAAGATTCACGTGGGAAGCAATCAGTTCAAGCTGCTGGGATGTTGCGGAATTCGAAGAAGAAGGTAGTGGGCATGGATTCCATCATGGGGCATGCTCGCGGGGTTCGGTCGAAGAGAAATCATGTGTCCAAACAGAAAGCGATTTCGAAGAAACCTGTGACAACGAAGGCTGCCGACCTCACCCTTTCTTCGTCAGACTCTGAGCTTACATTGCTGGACAGAAGCAAAATGGACTTTGTGGTGGATGCTGATGGAAAGTTCAAGGTAATGCAAAGGGGTATTCAGGAGCCCGTCAATGATCAGGTAGGCTCGGCTATTCCAAAACCCGATGTGGTCCCGGAGGCGATGCCTGACCTTGATCCAACATTGACAAAGGATTCTAATGAGGCGAGTCCTCAAAGTGAAGATGACGTATATGGGCTTCCGCGGCCGAGAAGTAAGAACAGCATCGACCACTCTTCGGCCAACATTGCGCGCAAGTCTGGAAGTGATGCATCGGAGAAGCAAGCCAGCGATGCATCTGAGAAGGAAGCCAGCGATGCATCTAAGAAGGAAGACAGCGATGCATCTGAGAAGGAAGAGAGCGATGCATCTGAGAAGGAAGACAACGAAGTTGAAGAGGAACCAGCCATCGAAGTCGCATCCCTAGAAGCTCCAAATGTGCTAGAAGATGCACCTGTTGTTCCCCCAGCGGTGAAGCTGAAGGCCCTAGAAGTGAAGGCCCCAACGGTGAAGGCGAAGGACCCAACGGTGAAGGCTCCAGAGGTGAAGGCCCCAGCGGTGAAGTCTCTGGCCCCAGAGGTGAAGGCCGCAGAGGTTGTCGCCCCAGAGGTGAAGGCTGCAGAGGTTGTCGCCGTAGAGGTCAAGGCCGCACAGGTGAAGGCCGCACAGGTGAAGGCCGCACAGGTGAAGGCCGCACAGGTGAAGGCCGCACAGGTGAAGGCCGCACAGGTGAAGGCCGCACAGGTGAAGGCCGCACAGGTGAAGGCCGCACAGGTGAAGGCCGCACAGGTGAAGGCCGCACAGGTGAAGGCCGCACAGGTGAAGGCCGCACAGGTGAAGGCCGCGGAGGTGAAGGCCCCCGAAGTGAAGGCCGCGGAGGTGAAGGCCCCCGAAGTGAAGGCCGCAGAGGTGAAGGCCCCCGAGGTGAAGGCTGCAGAGGTGAAGGAAGATTCGGGAAGAAACTCTGAGAAAGGGAGTGACGTTGTCGTAGTCACAGGAAATCCTTCTCAGAAGAAAGCGCGAAGGCCACCTAAGTCCCCAACGAAGGTAAAAGCCCCTCCTGGACTAGGAAACTGTCCTAGAATTGAGGTGAGAATACCCAGTGAAATTTCCCCACGAATGGTTCTCATTGAACATGGTCCTCCGAAATTAATAATCTTTAATGTGCACGGGACACTGTTGGACTGCAGTTTGCTGGCAGAGCAAAATCCGAACTGTCGAATCCGTAGTCATAAAAACACTGAACTTCGGAGAGTTGTTTTTAGGCCTTGGGTGAAGTCATTCTTATGTAGGTGCTTTTTGAACTTCTCTGTTGCATTCTGGGGTAGCAAGAGTGGGGTGTATATGGATGACGTTGTTCCTCCATTGCTGGAAGGATTGAAGGGTGTTGGCACTGCTAGCCCTCTTTTTTCATGGTCCGCTAGAAATTGCGAGGTTGATGAATTCGAAAATGGCGAATCAAGTGAACTCTTGAAAAAACTTTCGGCAGTGTACGCAGCTTGGCCCAACTTCAGTGCAGCGAATACGCTCATCGTAGACAATAGGCACGAACGGGTCGCTTGCAATCCATCTGCGAATGTCATCATTACTACTCCTTTCTATGTGAAGTGGGTGTGCACCCTGGCAGATGACGGGGACTACTTGAAACGGACCCTGTGGCCACTATTGGAGGCCTGGCGAGAATACCCAGACATTGCAACCTTCCGCTCAGCACATCCGGAAATTGTGAACGAATCCATGCCACAAATGTTACAAAGACGACGAAGTGGACATGCTTATCAGTTTGTTGACATTGGGGAAGGTGAGGGGACTAGCATACCACGAGGTTGCAGACGTCATGGCGTCCCCTCACCTTCCATTGAACAGTGTAGGTAAGATTTTGTGCATTGTGTGTGTAGGTGAAGGTGCAAAAGCGGGAGACAAGGACAAAGAATGCACCCACAGCGGAGAAAAAAGGCGAAGGGCAGTCTACAATGAAGGTGGATTCATAACCACCTGTCAATCAATTTTGGGTGCTTGTGGGCTTGAAGTCACATTTCAGTTGTTTCGAAGTCATCATGGAGTGAAGTCGTAGTTACAATGTATTTTGAAGTCGTAGAGGAGTCACTGAGAAGTCATGGTCACAAAACAAGTGACGTTGGAGTCACACAGAAGTCATGGACTAATGATGCGCACTCATTAGGGGAGTGTCATTAGCTTTGAAGCAAGTTCAGCCCTGAACTGGTTAGTGTTTTTTTTGCTTTCAGAGTGCCTTTTGCGCGTCGAACATGCAAGCCTTGGAGCCTTGATTCTTCGTATTCCACATGGTCTCCTTTAGCAGTGCCTAAACCCATTTGTTTCCTCAATTAATTCTTTGGGCAGGTCACAAATAGTGCCTCATATTTTTTTGGCAGGTCATTCATTTTTCCATATTTTTTTGGCAACACTTTTGATGTTTTAGTAAGTGCCTACCTTCTTGGCCCCGGGTTGGCTTCAACAGTTCTATATTTTTTTCCATAGAGCCAAGCTCCAAGAACTCCCCATTTTTTTCCACCTCCCATTTGTTGTTGACATCTCCAGACTTTAGAGCTCCCCACTACATTCCCATTTTTTCCCATGCAGCGTAGCTTTCAAAGCCGCTCCCTATTTTTTTCTACGTAGGTAAACCGCTTTCATAGTTTTAAACTGTACAACTTGAAAAGCAGTTGTGATGTATGTTTCTTTGCCAATGCAGAGAAGGCAGAAGTTGTAGTCAGTTGTATACAGTACTGTCACTGTGTCCGCTATGTTATATATTTACTTTTGTGGGCGTGACTTCGAATCATGGCTTCAAATCACGTCTGATATCTGTACTAAGGTTGTGAACGCCCATGTGGCTTTTCCAAAAAGTAGCTAATTAGTGTCTTGTTGCAGTTCAATCTCGGTGACGAAGTCTTTCTCATGAACCCGCGATCCATAAGACAGAAGCTGGCTGTGGGAAGCATTAGCGGATTCCCGCCTGAACACAGGTTCCACTTCCACCATATCCCCCCAGCATGGTATAAAGTGGACGTCCGTGAAATTCTGCACCCCGGAGTGGCGCTCATGTATCCCCTGAAAGAAGTAGAGCAAGAACGCATTGAAGATGCGAAGGGGACCTGTGCTATATGGGACCAGAAGTACATTAAGCTTTTTCATGCCGTGGGCCAAGCGTAGTTTACTCGCTTGCAGGATTCAAGGACTGCTGGAGTTCTTGCCAGTGCGGGACTCTTCCAAGTGAAGTCTGGTATTGTAAATTGACGCTGTTATATAATGAACTTCAAAGCACTTAGAATACACTTTCATTCCTTCAATTTGTAGGATTGAAGGTGATCAATTGAATTAGCGTTTAACTTTCTGAGTTGTATAGGGCCATTGAAATCCATCCGTGTGTCCATTTAATGGTTTAATGCAAGAGTTTTCAGGATGCATGCAGCATGAGTTAGTACTATCTTGCTCACTTTTGTAACTGTCTCGTATTTGCGTGTTGTCGTCGTGACTCTGCTTCTTCGATGTCTCAGTCACAAATCAGTGACATGGAAGTCATAGATGTGTATAGATTGTGCATATCTCGTTGGTCTAAGAACCTGCATACAAATTCCACTTGTCATCATGGTGACTGCGGGGCCACTGCCTATCAAAGAAGTCTCGAATCCGCCACTAGTCTACTACTATGAACATTCTAGGGAATGACTTGAAAGTCACTGCTCATGCAAAGTGGTTGACAAAGTGTAAACCCTAAACTGGCATTATAACTTCTATGAAACATAGAAATGACTCAGTCATAACTCATACGTGACTCGGCCATGACTTCGTTGCAGTCATTCCATGACTGTAGAATGACTGTCATTCTCTCAGACACCATAAATGCTCGCAACTCACCCACGACTAGAAAATGACTGCCAAATTTAGCTGACATGGACGTCCACGTCAGTTCCCCAAAATATTGTCGCAACTCAAAAATGACTTGAAAATGACTGCTGACGTGGATGTCCACATCAGCTAAATTTGCCGTGAAAATGGACCCTGCCCGAACTTTTTCTCAAATTTCCCTGCACACCTCAGCAGCCACGTAGACTTACTCATTCGTTCTTCATCCAAGGCCCTCATCGATGGTGATATTACAATCGCAGTCATTTAATAAATGACTTGTCCACTATGACTCTAGAGCCCCGAGTCATTTTTCTGTCATTCTTGTCCGGAATGACTACTACGCAGTCATTTATCGCAGTCATTTATACCCCTAGTTTCTTGTAGTGTCCATGAAGAACTTGTATTGCCGGCCGTGCGAGTGGCCCACCAGTTGTTGCTTCTGCATCCCGATGTAAGGTTTCACGTAAGCCTTGAAATCCGGAACTTCTTCGACCAGGTGGGGAATGAAGGGGCCTTATTCCATTTCCATGTACGACTGCATCAACAACGGTAAAGTGGGATGGTCCTTTTCGCGGAGTTGCATGCTCCAACGCCCGAACGATGCATCCATGTCGTCGTGCGTGTGTCCCACGATCATGAAGGATACGATCACCTCTTTCACGATCTGCCTTGCCACCAAGAGCGACCAAAAACAAAAGATGTACCGGTTCTTGTTTTCCCTCCACGAGTTGTCCATTTGAACGTGGAGCACCGGGGGCAATGGTTGGGCTTCGATGGGTTGTGGAGGAACCTCTCCCAAAGAAGCCACACAAATCTCGCTACCCGACAGCAATGCTCGATACAACTCTGTGCTGCCGCCTCCAGCAAACAAAGATCAAGAAGACTTGATGGGAGGGGCTTCCAAATCTCGCAACAGCTTGGCGATGGATCCCACGGTGAAGTTGCTGTCGCTCCGAAACACGTCCAAATTGTAATGTGCGTATTTGCCATCCCCGTGCCCGTGTGCAAAGATTCCCGTCACTTTCATGGGCAACTTCATGAGTCCATCGAGTGCCTTCGTTTTTCTCGCCAATGCGGGACACGCTGTTTTCGAATGGTCCATCTTGTCGTGCATGATGGATAACAATTGCATGGGTTGCAATTTGGACAACCATCTACTCCGGTAGTAGGCATGCCGACAGGCCTCCTGCAGAAACAAGTGCTTCTCGAAACGCTTCTGGATTCGTTCGTAGTCCTCGCACCCAAGTGCAAAAGAAGCACGTAATTGCTTCAAGGTGTCGCAAATGCTACATCTTGCAAAGGAATCTCCTCTTCCCTTGATGACGTACTCGGAAAAATGTTTTGTCCGGATCTTACTGAAACAAGATTGCGAAAGGGCGGACAACCCGAGTCCGGAGTTGGCCTGCAAACAGTGCCAAGCACATGGTTGTTGGATGAATCATCACAATGGACAAGGACTTTGGATCATTGTCATGAGTAATGCGCAGTGGAGCCAGTGCCTCATTCTCTGAATCTCAAGTGATGTTGTAGGTACGTGGGAAGCTTACCTCGTTCACGGTGACCAACAATTGCCCCCATTCGGTTCCGGCGGGGAGCACTTTGACGCCCACTTTCTCGCCCGTGCGCAAGGTGTGAGACAAATGGGGCATGTGGTCGGCCCTTGCCTCCAATAATGAGCGCAAAGTCTCGATGGCTTGTACAGTTGCATCCCTAGCCTTTGTATGGTGGTGGTTTCCATGCGGAGCGCCTCTGACGCCGACCTTGGCCTTGGCTTTGTACCTCTCGAACGTGCGGCGAGTAATGTTGTGCACAACCCTCCAGGCATGCGAACAGATGTCTATGCCTTCTACGGTGACCATTTTCCTCCTTCCGCTTCCCCATGCTTCGTGCAGCGCCTTGTGTACGTTCAAATTTCGGGTGCTCCTGATTTGAAATGACTGCATGTGCATTTCTGTCCGCAGCGCGCGAATGGTGGAAGGAGAGAATTTGCGAGTGCATTCCTTGTCGCAACAAAGTTGCGCGTAGACCTCGGCGATGGACTCATGTGATAGCATCTTGGTCCTTTTGTTCAATGTTGCGGCAGCTCGAGTTCTCCTGTCATAGCGATATTGTCGTCCGCCCATTCTCTTCCGGTTTCCTTGCAGTTCTTCCTCGATAGCCCGTCGTTTGCGAGCGTGATCATAAACACTAACATACCCTTGTTCACCGTGATAAAAGACGCGTCGCATAGGCCATCGCAAGCACATGTCGCTGACGCTGTGGTCCCCATTGAGGACCTCGAGCACAACAATGCCGACGTCATCCACGCCCAGCCTGTTGTTACCATCAATGCATGCGTTCGGATTGGCATTGATGATGATGACTTCCGCGAAATCGGTGCCGTCGGCGTGCCTCGCGAGCAGTGCTTTGCCAGACCATGCGTCCCGACCAATGCCCTCACAATCCGGAATGGGAGTGGCGTCCACATCTGCCTAGGCAGGTGCCTCCAAGTCGACGTCTTCCTCTTCACATTCTTGGAACCCCTGCGCATGCCGCGGTCAAGAATCAACTCGGGACGCGGAGCAGAATGCCGAGAGGTGACGCAGGGTCGATGAGTAAGTGGGGTACCTCGTCGCCGTCGGATTCGCTGCCAGAAGCCATACTGGCCCCTCGGAAGTTGTTTCCGGAAACGAAGTCTCCCACTCCACGGAGGGCCCGCACGGGAGCTTCGTAAGTTGTCGCAGGAAGTGGTAAATGCTTCCTCGACGAATTCGATCCGACCGCGCGATCTGGAAGACAGGATATGCAAATCATTCAGACATCCCGTGTGCATGCATGACATGATACTCATCCGACGGACTGCAACCTTTGTCTTGAAAATGTCATTCCTAATTGCCAAGTGCTCTCCAGGATCAGACCGCGCGGTCTGTTCGTGAGGAGCCACGGGAAGACCACTAGAGCAGGAGATGAACCTAAGGCAACCGGTACTAGTCAGAATTCGATGGCGTCGAACTCACTGCCAGCCTCCATACTTGCATAGGACGATATCTTCGGCAGTGAACGTGTCGTTCGTTTAGACCGCGCGGTCTAATTCGAGAGGTCTGTGGATTCATAGAAATAAGACCATGCATGTTTCGGAATCCGATGAGCGGAACCTCCCGGAGCAGTAACTTGCTCGGAACATTTTAGACCGCGCGGTCTGAACTGTTGTCCGAACTACTCGGATCCAGTCCTTCCAAGTAGAGGTAACATGGAGCATTTCAGAGCGCACGGTCTGGAATGAGAATCCAGAATTTCGACAAATGCTGTACGAGCAGGAAACAGTTGTCATCGCTTGGACATAAATGAAAATCCGATGTTGGAACACGAGGTGAGGTATCAAACATTTCAGACCGCGCGGTCTGAAATGGGAAATCCGATGGATCTCCAAAATGGACTCTCCGTTGTCGGATCTCTGAATACGGTCGAAAAACATTTCAGACTGCGCGGTCTGGAATGAGTGGGGGGTGCAGTTTCAGGATATCAAATCCTCCGTCTCAAAACGTTTCAGACCGCGCGGTCAAAAACAAAAAGGCCTCACTCGTAAGGTGACTTCCAACCTCAATGTGTTCACATCGTGCAACGTGAATAAGTCGGTGTACAAACGTACCTAATAAAACGGAGCATCTAGGTAACTAATGTGCAGTCAGGGAGGTAACACAAATGACGATGAACTGTTGTCCAAAATGCCAACCAATCGAAAGGCAATTCCACAGGGGAAGAGTGGATAATATAACAATGACAGCCAAACACAATTGACATTCTAGAAATCCAGAATGGTATTCCTAGTTGCAATGCCGGTATTCCAATGTAATGGCACCGCATTCCATTAAAATGGCACTAAATTCGCGAGACAAGAACACTACATTCCGGAAAAATGACAAGCTTGCCGCCATTCTCGCAAAATGGACCCAGTGAGCATAATTGAACAACCGATCACAATTCTTGAAATCGGGATACACCCGAAACTGAATGAGGTAAGCCACAAATTAAATGCATGCACGCGGAGAATGACTTACATTTGCAATGGACAATATAACATTGAATGGAATGAAATCGAGCATTCATTTGGCAATGACAGCAGATCAAACATCCATGAAATTGCAAGTACTTGATTTGAATTCGGAAAACACCTTCGCATCCATCTCATCCGAAATCAGTAGGATTCGATGAGGCCGAGCCTTCCATTCCGACCACGCAAGTCACACTACGCAAAGGAACGAACCCTACATTCTCCGACTAGGAAGCGAAATCAAACACGGAGACGTCTTCGTACCTAAAAGGGAGGCGGTCTGACGTGATTTTCCGACTCAAGGCGCCGACGAGCGGCAACCCAGCGACTCACGAGCGGCAGCGCAGCGATCCAAAATTCGCCCCAAATGCGTGTCTACGGAGCTCACGCGAGAACGACGACGGGAGGAAGACATGCAGCGACGGAGCCCGCGGGAGAATGGCGACGGGAGGGAGACATGCGGCAGACGAAGCCGGCGACCTAGAGTGCTAGACTTCCTTCATTTAATGCGCTCGGCGGCCAGCACATAAAAGCCCGTGGGGCCCACTTGGAAGCCCGTTCATTGTGTATCTTTTTGCACCTAAGTAGGCTGCAGGTAGGTGATGACGTAGAATTCGGAATTTCCGAATGATAAGAAAAGATGTCACTTGGTGATAAGCAAATCAAATAACAAAAGAAGAACAAAGTTCACATTATGAAAAAATAAACATGTGCGCAAACATTGACATATACATCATATATATTGTGACCACACTTTATAGTTACTCTAATTTCAATTTCAGTTTGGGAGTATTAGTTCTGAATTGTCGAATGGAGGGAAGAGGGGGATAAAATAGAATAATCCTATTCCGATTTGCTTCATTTCCGAGGCATTCAAAACTGGATCGGGCACGAAAAATTAAAGAAGGATCACAATTAAAGGGAGAACTGAACCCGGCCATGCATAGACTTGTTCTAAATTGGATTTGAACTATGTGAACCCCAACGGGGACCTGGTTCGAACAATGTCCACTGGGATATTGGAACAACTGCATTCAGAACTCAGTCACAAAAGTCATTTCCCAAAAACATGCTCACAAAACCAGAAAGTGAACATTCACAGTTCAGACCGCGCGGTCTGAACTGTGAAAATGGCAGAACTTGAAAAATTCCTGCACGACAGGGACTGGACGTCTTCACAGGAATCCAATCATAGAAATTTGTCATCCTCCAAACGAGGCCTTCTGCCTGACCTCGGAGTGTCTTTTCATATCGACAGGTTTGCATTTCAGACCCCGCGGTCTCAAATGTGAAAGTCACGGACCTCGCGGAAATCGAACGAGGTGAAGGTGTACTGAAATTCAATCTAATAGGCACTCTACATGTCATTGAATAATCACGAATCAGAATTACGAACTCAAATAGAAAGGGAATGATACCTTTGGAAGCTCCAAGGGGAACAATAATTTGATTTCATGTAAATTACTGAAAAAACACGAAACCAAAGGCAATGCAATGCATTCAATTTCATTTCAAAGAAAAGGTCGTTGAAAGTCAGGAATTAGTCAAAGTGGGATGGAACAAGAATTACTAATAGTACAACACATTCATTTGTCCATCAAGTTGTGTCAATGGCTCGGGCTTCAAAATACGAGGGGAGCGACAAATACAAGAGAATCATGGGACGTACAGTAGGGTCATCTACAGAAAACTCGTGTGATACTCTCCCATTTAATATAGTTTAAGGGAAACTCGTGTAAGTGGCGGCGCATTGCAAACGGATGCAAGCCTTGTACCTTCGAGGATACTTCACCTGGGATTCTCGGGCAAACTTCAAGGCGGCGTCCAAAGTAGTTGGGCGCAACAAGGTAGCGGCGTTCATTTCAACTTGCGCTGCATTTCGCAACATCGACACAAGGGAGGTGGACGGCCGGGTGGGAAGAAGGCGGCACAAACTCAAGCACGGGGGACGGTGGAAAGAAGGCGAACATCCAAACGCGGAAGAGGAGGGCAGTTTCGCGACACTCTTCACAAGGTAAAACATATTTCAATTGTTTCCATTCTTGCTTTCTTCGGATTGCGCCAGTCAAAACCGATCAACTCAAGAAATGGACATTGTCAATGGATTGATTTCAGTGTAGATGACACGCAAATGCATGCAAGTCTCAAGAGTTCTATTTCCATCCACTGCACGATGTCATAGAGAACATGTTTTCGGTTTAGGAATTATAGGAGTCACAGACTGCGCAAAGAGAGAATGCTTTCTCCTAGTACGCGCTTTCATGGAGCCTATTGTAGGAAATAAATAATACACTTCATGTTTCACTCGCCGCTTAGTAACTACGTGACTGTATGGTCAATTTCGTGGAACTTTGAACTTTGAACTTTGTAGATGTCAATGGATCACGGCTCCGCTCCCTACTGACTTGCAATGCTTGTCATTTCCGAAGTGGGATTCAAAAGGTACCTCCCTTGGCTCCAAATTGCACAACTAAAGCATACAAGTTTCTTGGATTTGGGGGTAGGTGCACATTCGACGAGGCTCAATGGCAGACTCACGTTTCAGCAAGTGCTCCCACAACCTCAAAACTATACTTGACCATCAAAACTTCGGGTACGTTGAACTGACTTCAAGTTGTTGCTTTCCGAGCATTGTGTTCATTGAAAGCCATCACGGCCATTATGATAATCCCATTCGACTAGCGAGGTTTAGCAACCAGGTTTCGCAAATCTACAAGTTTCTGCAGATCAGACCGCGCGGTCCGAAATCCACAACTATCCTAGATTTCGGAAAACTGGATCACAAGTGGATGGAAGAAAGTTACAATTCACACGGACGGGACTGTCACACTTCAGACCGCGCGGTCTGAAGTGTGTCGAAGTCCACGACTTAGGAAATCCAAAACGCTGTAGGGCCTGTCAGTCACTTTTACGATTCTCCCATAGTCCTAGATTTAGGAAAACGAGATGATATGCTTCCTAGAAGTCCGAAAACTAAAATTGACACGAACGGGACTCACGGACTTCAGACCGCGCGGTCTGGAGTCCGAGACTGCGGAATTCCATGACGATAGTGACCTTCCCTTCGTCGCTTCACGCCAACTGTCGAAAATTTGAGAAAACTGTCCAACATCAGAAAATTTCAATGACGCAACCTCCACAGTTCAGACCGCGCGGTCTGAACTCGGTACAACTCACTCAGGAAGCCGGACACTTCGAAATGCGATCTTCGGAAATGGTCCACAAAAACCCGCCATTTTCACGAAATTAAAGTAGAATCTGATGCTCGTGTGCTTGCCCATGTATTCTGGAAATGACCATTACTGCTGACATCAATCTTTGCGAATTCCAATTGGAATGATTTCCCAAACAGAGCTCAAGATTTCTGGCAAGGATACAAACTGTACTGCTTTGCCCATTATTCTCACTGTGATACATCCAAGGGGCTGTTCCAAGACAGCAAGATGGATGAGTGCTATATGGACCATGTTGGGCTTCGTGCATTTGTATGCTGCATTCAATTCAAATCATTTATTTTTTAAATGGCGCGCTCGTGAATACCACTTCGGACAACATTGATGGCTTCCTTTCTGTAGGTCAAGTGATGTGTGCGTTGCAAAACACAATGGAAGTGGCATGGGGTGCACTATTTGATGCAGCGATTCGGGATGTGTGGGTCATGATGGAAGAGTATGTCCACATCCGCCATGGCAAGGACTGCAAGAACCTCAGGTGACCACTCCATGTCAATCATGTCAGACCCCATTTGGAGCAACAAGTAGTATAGTGGGTTTGTACCATGCAATCATGTTCTTCACTCCAGAATTTTTTTCGTCCTAATCATGCTCAACTGGGGGCTGCGGCGTGACATACAGAGCTCTCATGGAAGAATTCGACGATGCCAACAAGCTATCAACCTCCGAGAATGGTTCCTTATTACTACAACTCATTCAGGTTAGTAGTAAACGCTCGTCCCTACCTACGAATAGCATCTACTAGGAGATAGACAAAGATTAATATGTCCAATGCTACCTTGTCATCGAAGGGACTCCACTCTCAAATCCATGTCAAACTTTGGAAGGGACACAACAATCTTCACCCACTTGGGAAGAAGTCATCCATGATATGCAATGATGTCGGTTAAGTTGGTAAACGAATGTTCTAAATCCATCGAGGTTCAATTGCCAAGTACTTGATACCAATATTGACTCATTGGAATACGTGTTTCCACCACTACTCTCTCAGGATGATGAGCATGGAACCGAACATCTCCACAGAGAGTCGCAAGCCGTTCATGTCGACCTAGATATTTTTGAGCAAGTGCGGGCTCGGCTGAATCAAGCACAAGTGAATCTGGCAAACCTCTCGCCTCAATCTCGCGGGGTTCGACGTCGCAACCGCTGATCGCACTTTTTTGCGGGCTCACTGTATCTATGAAGAATCAGCTCTTGCTGAGTAGCATTGCATGGGGAACAGGTTTTATAGAAAAAAGACATTGTCCTTGTTATATTGCTTCATATTCCGTTCGTAGTCTCTTGTTTTCCTAGAACGAAAGATGTATGCTGTGAATTACTACTCATGGCAATCATCTATACTGCTTGGTTTTTCACTTCTGGCTTCCAATCCAGATCCTTCCAATGTCAGTTATTTTGGGACTTTATGAATATAAGATTTGTTATGGTGGTCTATATTTGCATCTGGGGTTTCAACTACCTAGGGGGGGTGGCTCTCATATTTCAATACTTAGAATGGGTTGCCTCCGAATGATCCAAAAAAACAAGCCTCTAACTACACATAGTCATTCATTCAGCAACGTTGAATCCTGAGTTTCTTTAAGCTTTAGAATTTTCAAATAATTCTATCTTTTCTTCAGCAATAGTATTGGACTTACAGATGGTGTGTTTCAACAAGCCTCTCAATGAATTGGTCTAATTATATACGAATACAAAGAAATGGCAACTTCAACAAATGTGAGCATATTAGCACCGATCTTCTCAAGCCATAGTTGGGCGGGCCGCAAATGCTCTACATCTATATTTTCCACTTACTAGGATATCTCATAGAATAAATGTCTACTTTTTCATTGGAAATTCAACACATTTTATGTTGTATATTTCATATAATTATGCTTCTTTGCTATATCTCGTTTCCATGGAATTCATCATAGAGTGAAGCTCTCAATCATTTTGTAGTATTGGAACAGTCATGATTACATCGAATTTGTAAATAATCCAAGTTAGATAATGCTGGAGTTCACTTGCAACTCCGGGAAAACTTCAACTTCATAAGTCTGAAATATAACACTCAGTTTCTCAAGTTGTGAGTGAGCTTTAGAGAAGGTACAGTAAGCTCTGAACTTCATGCACAAAGGTGAGCAAGAAACTTGCATTTAAAAAGCATCGGATGAGACATCTTGCTATGAGATACATGATCAAGTTCATATGTGTGAGAATCATTTAAAAAGCCATGATTTTTTAAATGACAATTGAGTTTGATCATTGAGTGATTGACCTTAGGTGTACCTATTTTTTTTTTTTTTTTGGGTAGTATATATGCTATTCGAAATGTCATGGTTATGAATCAATTGTTTCATTTTCACATAATTAGAAGCAAAATGAACAAGATTTTTGATATAGGGTGATTGCAAGAAACACTTCACGTTTTTTTGGTCCCCTGAACCTTAGATAGCTGGTTTTTTGCTCATAACTTTTGCATCGTGTGTCCATCTTCTATGAAACTTGAAATGAAGGTACATGTGGTAGTTTCAGATGTTGAGTACTTTTTAAGGCTTTTTTTTATAGTTATTCTACTATTTTTAAATTGCCCCCGATTGGATGTCTACCGTGGCCATTTTGAAGGGTTTTAGCACTATTTTCCACCCAAAAATACGAATTTGAAGCTCAAAATTGGTATACTAGAACTTCTACTAGAGTTACACAACCTTACCAAAGATTTTCTAAAAATAGATAATTTTCCATCTGCCACATGTGCTCAAAGTGCACTACCTTTGTGCAAGTGTAGAGAACACAATTTTATTTTTCCAATAGTGAAAATTGGTGAAAAGGAGTATCTATAAGTTAGAAAAAATAGATTTTTTTTTGAATTTTTTGAATTTTTTTACTATTTCTTAAGAATTAAATTTCAAACTGTCTATTTTCTTGCATTTTTCAACCCTCATTGACCGTGCATAATTCTTAGAGAATAAAAAATTTAGGTCTGAATTTTTGCACATACCATTTTTTTAATGCTGTATACATTATCCATATTTTGTGTACCATTTTCAAAGTACCTAGTTCGAACCACAAAAGTGACATCTAGGACAGGTATAGATTTCAACAATCTTGAATTTATATAGATTTCAAAAATCTAGGATCTCTATAGATTTCAAGCGATGTATTTTGAACTACAGAAGTGCCATCTATGACTCATGTAGATTTCAGACATTTAAAAATGATGAAGTTCTAAGAAATCTAGGTGCGAATCTAGGACATTTGAACATTTTAGACTACCTGGTCGAAATTGAAAAAATTGCCAAAGTCAGTGGTGCTAGTTTGTGAGCCTGCGAGCATGATGAGATTTCAAGTGGTGAGCAAGATTCTGCGAGCGTTAAGTTCAAAAATTTAAAGAAGTACTAAAAAATTAAGAATATTGCTAAAAATAAAAATCCATCTGAAATTTTTGATCAAAATCTTCTATTTTTAGTGGATTATCGTATCTATTACTATAGACCTATTGCCGTGAACCTATTACCGTGGTTTTGTAGAATTCAAATGAAAATCAAAATTTCCAATGTTTCTTAAAATATTAGAAGTAGAAATTATAACAATCATGAACTCAATTGATGTGAAAGATGAATGGAGATGGAAATAAGTTCATATAGAATAATGATTGATTACGATCTTATAGCAACAAAGGTCCTCTTAGGATTGAATGGTTGATGGGAGGGTACTAATAATTTTCTCTTAATGCACTGTTGTTAGACTTGTTTCGATTTTAGAAAAAAAACATGGTTGATAATAATTATTTTTATATCTAATGATCTTTATCACATTGAATTTTATTTTCGTTGAACATTGTCTTATAGCATCATGGATCTTCTCCAAGTCAATGAAAGGGTATCAATACTTCCGTCTTGATTTGTAAGTCTGTAGACTTGTTGAGATTTTCGAAACAAAAATTTGTTCATAACAAATAATTCATTATATGTAGAAATAGCTTAGGTGAAGCAAATTTCATTTTTGTTGGTCACTATTTTGTAGTAGCATGGATCTTCTTAGGGCTGATGGAAGGTATCTGTACGTTTGTCTTAATGAGCGTATAACTGAGCTTGTTCAAAATTTGAAAGAAAATTTTTGGTTTATTGTCGTATGTGCTATTTAAAATATCATGGTTATAAATCAATTGTTTAGCGTTCACATAAAAGCACAATATTCAAAATTCCTAGGTGTCAATAATATTTGAGCTACTAACAATGTCATGAACCCCTATAAGGTCTTAGTTAGTATAGATCCATTTTTCAAATCGTCAAGGTGTGATATAAATTGCAATTTTTTCTTTTCTATGATGGAATCTCATTGTGTGTAGAATTTGTTAATGTAAGAGTCTAAGTCTGTGACGATTTTGAAATTATTGTTCCATCTTCAAAAGATAGACTAAGTGAAGAAATTAATATCAAATATCAAATATGATTCAAATGTCTACTTCAGCCTACATTTCATTCTTGAAATAGGATTATATATCAAATAGGGTACTGGAAAATCTCTTGATTTAAAAAAAATAGGAGATATGAATGCAATGGTGAATAAAATCGAAGAAGAGAAGAAATTAATTTGTGCATCATGGTACATTAATAGAATTGTGTAAGTTTCAATTTTCATAAATGAAAGAATGGTGACAAGTTTAGAGAGCAAGCCATGTTGCATTCTTTGATATCCCAAATAGACTCACATAATTGTTGTGAAGTGTAGGAGGAACAACAACTTGGCCAGGTACAATTTCGGACACAGTTTCAGATGCTGGAAATTGAGAAGAGTTGGTACATTGATCTAGATTAAAATACCTCCACTTCTAGAATAGCAACAACGAAACACAATAATTCAAACAAACAAATTAAGATAACAAAATCCCAAATTTAATAAACCATCCTAGTAAGTTCGTTATATTTCTAAGTACCCAGTATTGTGTTTTCAAATTATATATCAAGTATTTTTGGATTTAGTTCACAAGAAATATGATAGTTGCAAAATTCTAAATTCTTTTTTTTTCGTTTTAGAATGGTGTGTTATGAGTGGAAAAATATGTAACTATTTATGAACAGGATTGAGTACCAATTCTTCACGGTCGCATTTTGTGTTCTTTTTATCGCAGACGCTGAAGTGATTATAACGTGGTTGCTTGACCATTAAATGGGATTATACAATACATGGAGGAAATGAAGCTCTAACCTTGCTAGCGCCAAGCATTAGTTGGCGGATGGACAAGTCAGTGGTGTAATATATGCTTTCATTGACCAAATCCCCCAACCTGTTGCTTTATCGGGGTAAGTACCCAAACACTCAAAGTTTGGGATTTTCTTTTTACATAAAAGCTAGTTATGTACATCCAATTGTACCAAAAGATGACCAAATGAATTTGATTCTCCGAAGGATCCCTAGAAGTGCCATATCATTTGAATATTGCGAATAATTGAATAAGTACTTTAGAAATCAAAGTGACCATGTTTTGGTCACTAAGGAAGTTAACCCTTTAGTGACCGTGGTTGATTTGAGGGGCGGGCCTAGTTTTTCTAGAAACTGAATTTAGGGTCCATTGCAAAGATGCAGTCTTATATCAAACCGTACAAGGTGTTTCCATAAGGGAGATTCTTCAACCTAACAAAATATGAAACTCATCCAACGGTACAAATTGCTATAAATGAGATAGGAGGTTCACAAATCAACCAATTCAAGGCTAAAATTGAAATTTGGGAAGTGAAACATTTTTAAATATTTTGTAGTAAATTTCCCTCAACAGACAAGTAGAATAGACATCTAACCGAAGTCACTTCCTATTTTTTCAAGCTTTGTAAAATTAGTTACAAATTCTTGAAGTTCACAAAAAATGGTCATCAAAACAAAACCCTTTCTAAAACGGGTACATTGAAATGTACCTCTAAATCATGTTTGCTTCTAGAGCCTTGCTGGAGTTTGAGTTGCTTTCCTTAATTCTCAAAAATCAATGCCTTAAATGACCCTTTACAATTTATGCTACATAAATACCGATGCATAAGTTTATTGTGGACATTTATGAGGTTACAAAGCAACCCTTATGCCTTTTGTATTTTTTGTATTTTGGTTGAAGATTTCCTGTGTGAGTTGGTAAATACCTCGATCTTCTGAAGTACATTTTAAATGATTGATTAAGAATAAGTAGAACTCCTAATCCTCTCCAATTAAGCAAATTCTTCCCCCTTCTAGAACTAAGCATAATATACATGTTGTAATCGTTGATTTAATTTGTAGGCAGTGCACGAGTGCATGTGAGTTGTGAGATTTGAATAAGAGTTAATGTACATATGGCCTATTTTGAGTATGTTGCCAGTCCCTTTCATGTTTGTCCATCAGTGCCAAGTGCAAATGATCCAAATATTTTGGAAGTTCATTTTAGCATTCGAAATCCAATTTTGGAAATGATTGATTATGATTTTGATGTTCCTAATTTTTTTCCATGCCCATCCCAAATCTTTATTTTCTAGGATTGAGGATTCATAGAAACGTGCCTCCAATATCCTAGAGCTTCTTTAATATTGTACAACTTCCTTGAATTTAGGAAAATGGGCTTTTGGGTGAATTGATTGAAAAAACTAGGGTTGATTTAAGGTCGACAATGTGTGTTCTAAGAGCACCCCTTTTCTTCAAACCACCCCTATTTTTAAGTGCAAAATAGAGATGGGGTGATTCTTCAACGGAGCACTGAGCTTTATCAATTGAATTCATCGCCTGGAGGAAAAATTATTTTTGTATTGAAGGAGTGAATCATTGTCATTGATTTCCTCACATTTCTGTACAAGTTGCAAGTGGACGTATTTTGGGAGACCTATGTCCACGAGTACTTGCTTATATCTTCCATCTTTGCAAATTTATAAGTAATTAACAAACGCTTAGAAAAATACGAAACTACTTGTGTTAGGTTGCACATGTATTTCTCTTTTTGTAAAGAGCTCCCTTTTTTTTTTCCGGACCACGAAAGCCTATGAAAAAGGCAGAGCCGCCCTTCATTGGTCCCTTCTAAGCTCGCTTTTAAGTCCTCCTGTTTTAACCCTAAACTGACCATTAAACATGATTACTTTGGGGCAGCTTCGTGTGGTATGCGCAGGTTCGTGGGAGGCTCGGGACTGCTTTGGGATGCGCGTGCAGGCTCGGAGGAGCTCCGTACCAGCTTGGAGGCTCGATGCAGGTTCGGTATTTGGGAGGCTCGGTCGGTCGTCTTCTCCGTCGGCCAGGGTTTCGCTGGAGTCTTTTGTTTTCTTCGCGTTCCTCACTGTTGCTCCGCGTTTCGTCAATTGTTGTCGTTGTTACTCCTTTTCGTGTGCGTTCTTTTTGTTGTTTAGCGTTTCTGTTGTTCCTCCTTCCTCTGTCTTGCTTGTTCGTCATTTCTGTCGTTGGTTTCGTATGCTGTGGAGGAGACTGGTTTGACTGATCGGCGGAGCGTTCCAATCGGCGGCTTTCTTGACTGATTGGCGGAGCGTTCGGCTAGCTAGAGCGTTGTTTTTCTGCTGGGGCGGTGTTCTTCTGCTGGAGCTGCGCAGGTATGCTTGTGGACCTTTTTTTTTACTTTCCGTGTGCCTGGCTGATCTTCTTGTGTGCTTGGCTGATCTTTCGTGTGCCTGGCTGATCTTCTGGCTTTCCGTGTGCTTGGCTTTCCATGGCACCGTAGAAGTAGACCCAATCGTTCCAGAATTCTGAGCTTTCGTGTGCTTGGCTTTCTGTGTGCTTTCTGTGTTTTCAGAGTTTAGTATTCTATCATGGTAGGCATTGTATGGGTTTGTGTTCTCGTGATTTCATTGTTTGTGTTCTCGTGCTTGCATTCATTCATTTGTTTGTTTGTACCATTGACGAATTGTTAAGAATCTGCAGTCCTTGGCGTCATCGAATTGCTGAGAATCTGGTTTCATTGGCGATCAGTGGCATTCGAACATTGTCGTGTTGCTGCTTTCATTGGAGTCACGACATCCACAGCAATCTGAACTGCACAATTGAGGTAAGTTGTCTGCAAAATCTATTCTCAGTTGTGAATGTTGCGGAAATTTAGAAGTGGCACCTATAACCGTGCAGTGTATGTGGCCCCAGCCATGTTTCAGACCGCGCGGTCTAAAGTGTTCCGGCGTCCCTGAAATGGCCCGGAGTTGTCGACGTAGAAATTTCTGAGAGCATTAGGTAAAATAGTTTCAGACCGCGCGGTCTGAAGTGAATTCTTGATGCAATTTCCTCAAAATGTTGGACGAATTCTAGACCTATCCAACTTCATATCAATCAAGTTGAAGTAGTTTCAGACCGCGCGGTCTGAAGTAATGAACCATCCCCAAAATGACCTGGACTAATTGCCGATCGACATTGTCAAGTTAGTATATATACAGGTTCAGACCGCGCGGTCTGAAGTGATGCACCGCTCCTAAAATGTTCTGGACGAACTACTGATCAAATTATGTCACGATATTCTAGATATAGGATTAGACCGTGCGGTCAAAAGTGATAAAACGTCTACAGAATGTCAAGGACGAATTACTGATCCAATTAGTCCACGTTTCTCTAGATACTGGTTCAGACTGCGCGGTCTAAACTGGTCCCCTGGCCATAAAATAGAAGGGAACGGACCGACCAGACCGAGCGGCCAAAAGATATCCTTAGTGGTAAATGCATTCATGTCGTGTTGTCATGACAGATCCATTGTCGACGCCTTCAATAATTTTGACTCATTGTCATGCCAACTAATAACCCAGCCGGGGGGGATGCACTATATCAGTGGGCACGTCTAAGTAATAACCGAATGTTGGCAGATTCAGACCGCATGGTCTAAACCATATCCAAAGATGCATCACAAATAGAGGGCCTGTGCATGTTCATCTAATCACGCACCATGAATAAGCATCACACATGGATCACACAGCGTGGTCAAAACCTAATACTTTTAGTATTATAGGATCGATTCATGAGTGATTGGAAATAGAGTAAAAGGAACTAGACGCCACGATGGCTGGTAGCATTGTGCAGAGCCTCCAAAGTAGGCAGGGAAGGAGTAAATCAGACCGCGCGGTCAGATCCCCGACGGATGACGAATAAAGGACCTACGCCAATCCCTGCCCAAGATAACAGAAGTAATGGTTGTCGACCCTGCGATCAGTATCTGTTAATTCTCGCCGCATACGGGGTAGACTTAGGAATGACAGGATCAGACCGCGCGGTCCGATCTAATAGATGAAGGACAGTTCCAGGTGATGGGCGAGACGAAAATAATGTCGTTCGCAGGGTCCCGTAGCGAGGAGCATCGTCATCAGACGAATAGAAAGGGAAGGCGTTTTAGACCGCGCGGTCAAAACCTCGAGCAGCAGTCATTGTAGAAATACCGTCATGCTAGCCTGGTCTGTCTAGGCTATGAATCGTGTCCCTGGTTTAGACCGCGCGGTCAAAACCACGCCATAGACTCAGCATAGCATGAAGGAGTATCGTCCTATCAGAAGTACGCTAGAATGCAATAGATCGTCAATGACCGTAGGAAATGAATCCTCAACTCGTTAGTGCATCGCATGACCACTGCATGCTGGGCGTGTAGCAATCTCCTGAGTCGTCCAATTTAGACCGCGCGGTCTGATTTGAAGTACTACTTGTGGACAGTGGCATGGAGTCATTCCTGGAGAGTAGTCTGCCACTTGCGGGCTACTTGAGGCCCATCTCGACTGACCGAATCCACGAGTCCTAGAAGCTGCACATCGAAAAGAAATTCCCCTTGGAGTTCGTCGCGTCCAAGTCATTGTGGACGATCGAACTGAATTTCCTGATGGGTTCCCCCATCTTCAATCTGGAGCTGGGATTCACGAAGACGGGGGATCCTCGATGGAAATCCTTCTCCACTTTGGTACTCGTGAATGTCCATGTGATGAGGGAGGCCATTCTCGTCGACGTGGTCAATGCCAGTAATAATGCATTCGGAGTCATCGCCATCCGTGTAGAAAATGAGATGACCTTCTATAGCAAACGCCTCATGAAGAATTACGCGTCCGTCCCTCGTGCATATCAACTCTTGATGGCCGAAACCCAATCGCACTGCGAAGCCGTCTCTAGTGACTTCCACGAGACCGGAAAGGTAGCCAACTCGTACGTCGCCAAAGCGTTTGCCATTCACAACAAATCACTGAGTGTGTCGCCCTTGAACGTCTGCCAAGGTGAAGGAAGTCGACCAATGGCTTCGCCAGAGGGGTCCGCCAAGAATGTCGCCAAGGCGTCGGGAGCGAGAACGCGCAGCCGGCCCCCCCCTGCGTCGGCCCTTGCTGGAGCGTCTGAGCGTACCGACCCACTCCCACCGGCGCGTGGACCCATCCAACGACCGCCACAGGCGACTCAGTCGGCGGGCCGAGCCACCACAGCGCCGACTTCTCGGTCTAAACAGAAGGCCGTGAAACGGAAGTCAGCGGGCCCGCCCGTGGCGACGCAAGCATCCTCGGAAGAAGATGCGGGGCGCTGGGTCCGGACGAGATGCGTGGCCGAGGAATCGCATGGCACCCCCAGCTCATCGACCCACGAGGCCAACACGGAACCGGTAGAGGTGTCCGAGGAAGAGGCGCAGAAGATTGCGATCAAGAAGGTGAACGGGAAGTGGACCAAGAATCCACGAACCCTGCCTTTCGATGCCGACGCCGTCCCAGCTAGCATGTCCGTGCCTGCGGAGTACAAGCGCAATCCGCGACGCAGCGTCGAGTTGGAAACGCGGACGCGCCTCAAGGCCGAAGCGGCGGCCAACAAGGTGTTCAAGGAACTGTCCTCGTACATGTACATATTCGGTCGGGGACAGTACTTCGAGTTGGACGTGGCCGACATGGTGAATGCCCAGGAGGAGTCGGGAATCATCGTGAGGCCCCTCGAGAATGACGGCGTCTTGGCAGTCCTGGACAAGATGGTGAAGGTGAACTACGCCAAGCAAATCCTCACCGTCATGCCGGACACGCACACCAAACCGACATGCTGGGCGGATTGCTGGAAGGCGCGGCCGCTGCTCATCATCAACGGGCAGCACACCTGGATGGCCGCCAAGGACATCATCTCCGGGAACACTACCGTCGACGATGAGAAGGTCGTCGCCAAAATGCACAGGTGGACGTGCGAAATCGTGTGGTCCCAGAACAAGGACCACCTCCACGCGTTGTCCTCCAAGTGCAACGACGGAAACGTCGCGGGCCCGTACCTGTCGTCCCTGCCGGCAACACTCATGCATGTTTGCCACCTCTAGGAAAATGCGGGCAAGCCTGCGCAACATCGGAAGAACGCGAAGGTCATCATTGAAGGGGAGGACCCGAAGGTCTATGAGGTACGCACGACTTCCCTACGCATTTCAGACCGCGCGGTCTGAATCCCAGTGATGCAATTCCGTCCCATTCCATATCGATAGGCTCCCATTGTCCTCGTTACGCTCGTCACCTTTCTGATTCATGGTCACTTCGGACCGCGCGGTCTGATCCCGCGATATTCCGACCTCAACGCCACTTGGTGTCGTGGATTGTTCGGGGACAGTTCAGACCGCGCGGTCAGATCACGACACATACTCACCGCGCCGATGCGTGTCCAGGATTTCAAGGAGAAGGCGCACCAAAGCTTCGAGGCGGTGGGAAGCGCCAAGCACTGAAACGGGGGGGGAGGACCTGGGACTTCGACAAGATGGGCGACCGGAAGATCGTCATGGCCTCGAATGCGACCTGGACCAGTTGGCAAGAGGTCTTCCAGAAGCACGAGTCCGGGGCGCTGCACGACATCGACACTGGCGTCCCGTTCAACCAAATTCCGGACGGGAAGGGGGGCTCCAAGATCTACAAGTTCACGGCAATCAATCACAACCAGATGAAGAACCTTCTGGGGATGGATGACGCTGCCGTAGGCGAGCTCGCGAGCAGAATCCTGGAGACGCCGCCCAAGGTCTACTTGAAGAGGCCGACCAGTTGGACGGCGGCCATTCCCTTCGCCCAGTGGTGCACCAACAAGAAGCACAAGGCCGTGCTCATCTTCGAGATGAAGGAGAAGGCCGATGTCCTGGGCATCGACAAGGCCAAGGAGGTGATTTCCCAGGGGGAGGTCGTCCCTAAAGCCTGGCGGGAGTTCAAGGCGCTGCTGTGCATTCGGGGGCACAACATGTGGGCCGCCATGCACATTGGGCAGAAGTGGCTCAGGCACCAATGTGGCTCGGGGAAGAAAACGATGGTTGCTCCCTCGGACGTCGTCGCCATGATCCAGCGACTGCTCACCAACAACGAACGCTGCAACACCGTCAAGAGGTGTGCGCGGGCCACGGTCTACCGGTGGGATCGCGTCAGGAGGGTGTTCGATCCCTTTGTCTACGTGAAGCAGAAGCGCGAATGGGTGGAATACGTGGACGGACCTGCCAGCATTCGCTTCTGCGAGGTGGGGATTATGGATTTCCGCCTGTTCCCGGCGGTCGGGAATATGGAGATTCACTATGCATACGAGAAAATCATCCAACAAGTCGCGCGGGTCTCCCAAAATACCATGGCCAAGGGGGTCCACACGTGGATGCTCATCATGGGCGCCGAGAGGGTGGTGGGAGTGGAACAAGCGCTCGAGAAATTCTTCCCCGAGCATAACACTCGGCGCATCGCGACGTACGTGTATTCCAAGGGCGAGCTGAACTATTACACCAGGGGGAAGGACAGGGTCATGTACATTCAGCGGACCACGAAGCATTTCACGAACTCCCCACTCGTCAATGTCGGGGAACCGATTCCCCGACTCTCGGCTATCGAGGACAAGCCTCTGGCGACGGATGACGTCAGGTACAAGACCCGGGAGCTCTGTCGCCACGATAACCCCTGGATCTTGACGAATCGCGAACTGCGGTACGAAGTGTACCTCCGCTTCATCGACAAGTTCTGCAGGGACCAGGGAACGGTCATGCTCGTCTTTGCGGGATCCAAGCCCGTCTCCGCGTGCTCGGTAAGCTCTCCACTCCTTCCCTTTCTCGCTTCCAATGTAGAACTCATCTGACCGTCTGAATGCGTCATTCGGAGAATTCATGCCGTGTGCCTTGTTTGGCACTGCAGATGTTGTGTCGGAGCTCCGTCTCCTTCGTGCGCCCCACCGATAAGTGCCTCCTGCGCCAGAGCGTGCACGCTCAAATCGGTACACAGATGTGGCCCGACATCTTGGTGCCGCAGCCGCACACCCTCGACTTCATCTACGACCCCAAGTCTCAGACACGGAGGCTCCAGGACCCCGACCCCGTGGAGAGCGAGTCTTCGGATGATGAAAGAGAGGGCAAGGAGGAATCGCAAGAAGGCGCCCTCAACCTCCGCGATGGAAGCGACTCCGACTCGGAAGTGGAGAAGGAGAAGGACGAGGACGAGGATGAGGACGACGAGGACAAGGACGAAGATGAAGACGTTGACCGCGCGGGAGGGCGAGACGGCGAAGGCGACGACGTTTCAGACCACGGAGATGCCTCGGTGTCCGGCGTCCACTCTGTCCAGAGGGAGACGGATCAGACCGCGCGGTCTGATTCGACGCCAGCCTCCCTGCAGAGCTCGAGTGCGCCTCCGCGCAGGAATCAGACCGCGCGGTCTGATATGCACCCGCACACTCCTCTCTCTCCCTCCAACCCCCCCTCTCCCTCGCAAACCGACTGCTGTCCCCTCCACCTCCACCTCCATCTCCTCGCACTCCCTCTGCTTCCCCCCGACCTGAAGATCCGGCCCTGCAGTCGGATCTCGTCACCCAATCTTCCGAGGATCGCCGCGCTCCAGTTTAGACCGCGCGGTCTGAAACACGGCCACATGTCTTCCGCGTTCCCACTCCCCGACCGTAGGCGGCTGCAGTGGAGGTGTCCACTCCTGCGGAGGAGTCTCTTCCGCCCCCTCCCCCGAGAATGCTCATTCAGGACCTACAGGCTGATTTGGCTGCATTGCAGAGACTACTGTCTTCGGCCAGGCAGGCGGAGGTGGCAAGTGTGAGGACCGACCTCGTCGCCTCTCCCGCGAATCCCAGTGATGACTCCGTGGAATGTAGGATTCAGGCGTCGCAGGCGATTGTCCAGGAATTGAGGTCCATCCGCGATCCATCCGATCTCAATGGGGATGAGAACATGATGAAGCTGATCGGTGCGTAGGTCAGCGTCGACATCCTGGAGTCGGAACTGCCTGCCGCCAGCGCGGGCGAGCTTCTGCTCATGGCCCATACGTGCGCCGTGTACCGGCAACTCGCCCTCAAGTCCACGAATACAAAGAGCAGCCCGATCGATCTGGACGAGATGGACGACGGAGACTTGGACAACCGACTGGCCTTGGCAGCAACCGGCAGAGACGAGTACAGCAAGATGGCCAAGGCCGCGGCGGAAGCGGCAACATCGGACGTGGGGACTTCCTCCGAGGCAGGAGGGACTCCGGCCGCGGTGGACATGGACGCCAAACCCATCCACATGGACGTCAAGGCAGGGATCAACCTCGCGTACGTGGAGATGATGCTCGAGCGGGAAAGGCAGAGGCACTCGGGGGCGCTCGACAAGCGCAATGACGCCATCGACAACCTCGTGAGGGATTTAAGGGAGAAGGATCGGGAGCTCAAGAGGGAGAGGGAGGAGAGGGAGCGGGTGGAGGAGGAGAAGAAGGTGAAGCGGAAGGCCAAGAAGGCGCAGAAGGAGAAGGAACTCGCGGAGGAGCGAAGGCTGCAGGCCGAGAAGGAAATGGAGTATAGGAGGGATCGCGAGACGAACACTTTGTTGCTCAAGCAACTGCAGGAGCAGATTCTGGCAAAGCACGCCGCGTAGACAAGTGCCCCTCTGATGGCTGCGACTCCCATTCCTGTGAGCGAGCTCCACAACGTCTCCGGAGTCTCCACCACGAATTCGATTTCCGCCGCCACGGCCACCGCAGCGTCCGGACTTCGACAGCTGGGTTCAAGAGAGGCTGCAAATATTTCGGTGAGTGTCGTTGACGATCTAGACAGATTCGATGACCTAGCCCTCAGTCAATTTCCGTTTGTGCATGTCGTTGGGCCAGTGCATCGTCCGAGCATCCACGACGATGACCCTTACGACTTGGAAGTCGACTTGGGAGATATGGAGGTCTCCTTCACTAACTTGACCCAGCAGTATGCTCCCTTGCAGGCCCCAATCGCTCCGGCGCTGCCCCCTGCGAGGCACGAGGAGCATGCGCCAGTCGACTCACCCTCCGACGACGTCCAGACTCCCACGGTGGGTAACCCCTCCACATAGCTCCCCATCTTTTGAATTGTGCTTCCAGGTGTGGAAGCTATGTGAGGGTGTTACGTCGGGCCGATCGAAGGTCGTCCCGACGGGTCCACCGTCCATGGAGCGACAGGCCCATAGATGTAGGAGCCCTTTTGGCGAGGCTTGTGACGATTTTAGTTGTACAGACATTTTAGTTGTACAGACGTGATTTTCGGATTGTTCATGAAACACTGTTCGTAAAGTTTGTACAAACATTATATTCTATTTGTAATATATCGGTTTCGTTTTTTGGCAATTCGTGTTTTCGGGAATTCGTGTTTTCGGGAATTCGTGGCGTTGAGTGATGTGCAATGTAGAGTGTTGTGCATTGTGCTTTCTATCCCGAGTCCTCTTGGGCAATGTAGTTACGCTCTTGGCAATTGGCATTTGCGGTTCAGGGTGGCCATGCTCTTGGGTTGGGCGAAGAGTCTGCACTGGTACTCCGTCGACCGAGTTGCCCTCCTTGTCCGCCACCGATGGCACTGGAGGCTCCCGCCATTGCTGAAGTCCCCCCTCCGGTCTCTGAGGTGGAACTCCCCCCTCCGCAAGCTGCACTGGTCATGTCTCCCATCGTCGCGGGTGTCCAGACTCGCGCCGCCACGAGGCGTGCCACCACTCCCGTCGTGGCCACCACTCCCGTTGCAGCCACCACTCCGGATGTAACAAAGGTGAGGCTCGATCTCCTTGCATCCCTCTGCTCACTGCCTTCGTAGCGCTTGCCTAGATAGTTTGTAGGGATCGGACGTGGATCTCGTTTAGAAAGAGGATGATAATGGACAAGGGTTCACGTCTCTGTGTTCAAGCCTCCCACACCTGTTGGGGGGGGGGCGCATTTTCAATTGTGGACTCCCGTTTATTCAATTTTCAAATACTACTTTGAACAAAGGATTTCGCATACGCAGGCCTCGTTGCCGTTGCTTGCGCCGCCGCCTCCCGTTGCTTTGCCCTTGTACAGTTATTTTGTTGTCTTGGAGTTGGAAGGAGTCCTATGCCAAGTTGAACACGTCGGGCCCCTCGGATCCGGTCGCTCGCCCGCAGCAAGCGCACCATCGGAGGACGATTACGATCCGACGAAACGCCACGTCTTCGGCGAGTTCTCCCTCTCGTGTCGTCCGGAAGTGCGCGAATTCCTTAGAGGCCTGGCGAAGAGGTTTCGCTTGTCTATGTGGACGAGGCTGCCGGCCGTCGTGGCCAATCCCATGATCGATTTCCTCTTCCGCGGCTTGGAGCGCTCGTCCATGCGCGTGCTCACGCTCGAGGACTGCACCTCCATCGTGGAGAGACGATCGTGGCGGTTGTGTAGGTGTAGGCCCCCCCCACACCTCCCCTCGCTGCCTTGTCCGGCGCACCCCTACCAACCCGAGTGGGATACCGACGTGGACGAGGACACGTACGTTCAGTTCCCCGACCATCCCGAGGGGAGGCTGAGGCTCAAGGTTCTGCACAAGGCCGTCTGGGATGGAGATAGGTTCAAATCCGGCACGTTCAGGGCCAATTCCAGCAACACACTGCTCATCGATTCCTCCCCTGAGAGCAGCATCCTCAATCCCGTGCACAATGCCATCTTCCCGTTGTCGTACATTGGCAGCCCGCACGATTCCACCCTAGACAGGACGTTGCGACTCTATCTCAAGGGCCTGCTAGAGTCCGGTCTTAGCGTGTCGCAGTACGTGTCTCGGAATCCGTTTTTCGGAAACCTCACGACGCCCTTTTTCAGACTCAATGTGCGCGGGTTAGCTGCGTTGCAGGACAGGTCTCTCTTGCTGGAGTATCCAGAGTTCGTCGGCACGTACAGTAGAGACGGGAACGATCATTTCGTCTGTCGAAGAGCGAAGCACGTGGTGCAAAAGAAAAAAAAGGGTTGATGCACCAAGCGGAAATGGATGGGTGTGCAGGGGCTGCGCCGCGTTCGCGCTTTCGGCGGGCACTCCGTCGACAGCGCGCGAAGGGGCCCTCGACGGATGAAGCGACGGCGGACCCAGACGACGGAAGGAGTGGGCTCCTCCGACAGTTGCGAGGCACCGGGCGAGGCGGGCGACGCGGGCGAGGACGTGACCTCGACTTCCCTATAAGAAGACATCACTGTTGACCCGCGCGTGGTGCGACGGTGTACGTATGTGGTAAGGTGGGTTGTTTGCTCCCTTGGGATGAACTGAGGTACGCAGGGGACGACGGATGAGTTTGATGGAGAAACAATTTTTTCCCGCCCTACACTAGGCTGTAGTCTAGGATGGGGTGAAATTGTTTGTCCATCGAATACTCCGTTGCTCCTCTTTTCCTACTCTGAACTTTGTCTTTCCGGAGCTCGTCCAGAAAATCGCAATCACGTTTGCACGGTCGTGACCATTGTCTTCGTTGTGCAGGATCCCTCCGGGCAGTCACCTCCCCAAGTGGCCGACGCGACGAAGGTTGGAGTGTCAGCGCCTGCAGTTCAGACCGCGCGGTCTGAATCGTAGGCAGCATCCTCAACTCGTCTGCGAAGGTTACGACGGAAGGCTGCATAGTCGCGTTCCAAGTCCAAAGTCCGGTCTACCCTTCATTGCTTTTAGTAATAGCTCCACACTAACATTGCTGAACGTGGACTCATGGTGAGCCACGGATGACTTTCCCATACAACATAAATGACATTTACAGATGCATCTCATTAGAGATATTTTAGAAACATTTTCAAAATTTTAGAAACATTTTCAGTTCATCATTCTTGTCAACAATATACTGTTTCCCACATTGGATAGACTAATACAAATACCCGCATTTTTTTAACACGAGTCCCCGATCCCATAGAGCGTGGTTCCCTTCGTCGTAACATCATTTCACCAACGCCAGTAGGCATCTATTTGCCGATCATATCGTGTGGGTGGTCGTTGTAGGGCACCTTGAGAAGGTCCGGAAAATATTCGTCCATTCTAGTGCTGACCAATTTGAACGTGCTGGATGGATCGTTGTTGAACTCGTCTCTTGTGTGGAGCGGATGCGCCTTGCGTTCACGGGACTTCCAAGGGCAACCATTGTTGGAGGTACACCAGGAGAGCCCCCGTCATGCGTCCCCCTCCGCCACATCCTCGCGTTCTCCGTGGGCTTCGACCGCAGCCGGTCTACCATTGCCGGGATGGGGACTGCCGTGGACAGGGTGCCTATCAACGCACTTGTTGGCTGCTCACAATGCCCTCGAGTGAGAGTGGAGCAATGATATCCAACTCTGCTCATTCCTCGGAAAATGCACAAGAGCATGTGTTCGATGATTGCGCATTGTTGGATATGAGTGTTCCAATCTCACTTGAAGGCATTTGTTATCAGCAGCCAACAGGTGCGTTGATATGCACCTTTCACGGCAGTCCCCATCCCGGCAATGGTAGACCGGCTGCGGTCGAAGCCCACGGAGAACGCGAGGATGTGGCGGAGGGAGACGACGGTCGCACGGATGGGGTGCCCTTGAACGGTTGGAGGAGGGCGTTCATGACAACGCCTCCCCTGGTTGTGCACTGGAAGTCTTGTGAACACAACACGTACTCCGCTAGGCGGTGGGTTCCGGGATGTGAAGAGGACGTTCTTGACGTGACCGTGGATGGGGTATCCATGTCCTTGCCTCTTCTCATTACAAGAGCGGGTTCAGCAATGATCCATCCGGCAAAGGGACGACACCAGCATGGGTCCGCACTATAGTAGACGAGCATTTGATCGCGAACCTCGGAGTGCCGTGCGAGGACCTCACGATGATGTGATCGGCGAATAGACTCTTGCTGGTGTTGATCAAGCTGGAGAGTCATCACGAAGAGACGATGGTTGGAGCGTCGGCGCTTGTAGTTCAGACCGCGCGGTCTGAACCGTGGGCAGCATCATCAGCTCACACGCGGAGAACTCAGTTGGCATTGCTCCTTGCGCTCACGGGAATTGGATGCGCCTTGCGTCATCACGAGGCGACGGAGGTTGGAACGTCGGCGCCTGCGGTTCAGACCGCGCGGTCTGAAACGTGGGCAGCATCCTCAACTCGTCTGCGAAGGTCACATTGACATTGCTGAACATTGCTACAACATAAATGACATTTACAGATGCATCTCATTTATTAGAGAATTGTAGAGACATTTTCAGTTCATTCTTGTCAACAATATACTCATTCCCACATTGGATACACTAATACAAATATTCTTACTTTTTGAACACAAGTCCCCGACCCCGTAGAGTAGGCTTCTGTACATCGTAGCACGCAGATGAAAGGTCCTCGCAACATCATTTCACCAACGCCAGTAGGCATCTATTTGCCGATCATATCGTTTGGGTGTTCGTTGCACGGCACACTGAGAAGGTCCGGAAAATATTCATCCATTCTAGTGCTGACCAATTCGAACGATGTCAACGTGTTGGATGGATCGTTGTTGAACTCGTCTCTTGTGTGGAGCGGATGCGCCTTGCATTCACGGGACTTCCAAGGGCAACCACGGGAGGCGTTGTCATGAACCCCTCCCTCCGTCATCGTTGGAGGTACACCAGGAGAGCCACCAGCCTGCGTCGTCCTCCGCGACTTCTTGCGTCTCCGTGGGCTTCGACCGTAGCCGGTCTACCATTGCCGGGATGGGGACTGCCGTGGATGGGGCCTATCAACGCACCTGTTGGCTGCTCACAATGCGAGCCCTCGAGTGAGAGTGGAGCAATGATATCCAACTCTGCTCATTCCTCGGAAAATGCATAGGAGCATGTGTTCGATGATTGCGCATTGTTGGATATGACTGTTCGACTCTCACTTGAGGGCACTTGTTATGAGCAGACAACAGGTGCGCTGATAGGCACCTTTTCGCGGAAGTCCCCATCCCGGCAAAGGTTGACCGGTTTCGGTGCCAACCCTCGATAACGGTGCCCTTGAACAATGCGAGGAGTGCATCCATGCCAACGCCTCCCGTCGTTGCGCACTGGAAGTCCCGTGAATACAAGGCGCACTTTGTTACGGGGTGGGTTCTCGTAAACACAAGAGCGGGTTCAGCAATGATCCATCCGGCTATGGGATGACGACAGCATGGGTCCGCACTGCAGTGGACGAGCATTTGACTGCGAACCTCGGAGTGCCGTGCGAGGACCTCACGACGATGTGATCGGCAAATAGACTCTTGCTGGTGTTGATCAAGCTGGAGAATCATCACGAAGCGACGATGGTTGGAGCGTCGGCGCCTACAGTTTAGACCGTGCGGTCTGAACCGTGGGCAGCATCATCAGCTCGCACGCGGAGAACTCGGAAGGCATTGCTCCTTGCGTTCACAGGAATTGGATGCGCCTTGCGTTCACGGGAATGGCAAGGGCAACGACGGAAGGCGTTGCCATGAACCCCTCCCTCCATCATCATTCGAGGTACACCATGAGAGCCACCGTCATGCGTCGTCCTCCTCCGCGACATCCTTCCGTCTCCGTGGGCTTTGACTGCAGCCGCTCTACCATTGTCGGGATGGGGACTATTGTGGACAGGGGGCGTATCGACGCACCTGTTCGCTGCTCACAATGCGAGCCCTCAAGTGGGAGTGGAGCAATGATATCCAGCTCTGCTCATTCCTCGAAAAATGCATAACAGCATGTGTTCGATGATTGCGCATTGTTGGATATGAATGTTCCACTCCCACTTGAAGGTCCTTGTTCTGAGCAGCCAACATGTGCGCTGATAGGCACCCTGTTCACAATAGTCCCCATCCCGGCAATGGTGTCACAATACTTGTCCACCAACCCCTTCTCTTGAGGCCTCAACATTCATCACAGGCAGACGAAGGTGGGACTCAGAGTGCTCTAGCTTCGGCTTCGTGGCCCCAAAGGAGGAAGGCCTAGACGTCACCCTGGTGCGATTGTAAATGAGGTTGAGGACTCCGTATATCATAAGGTGGGCTTATCAGTACCCTACGTGGTCTTTGAGTGCGCTGTTTTGCCCCCCCAAGTCCGGAATTGACCGTTGGCCTTTTTGTACAGGATACTTGCTCTCTCCAACAGCAAGGCGATCTAGTTTCCGGGTGTCGACCACGTCCCCACGTTGCTTACATCCCCTCTAGTTTGCAAAACTGTAGATTGTCAGCGGACCACCATTTCACCAACACCAGCGGGTGTTTATTTGCTATTCATGTCACTTGTGAGGACCTTACAGGGCATTCGGAGACACGCAGACAAATGCCCGTCAAGTGCGGTGTGGATCCATTCGGGCGTTGTTATCGTGCTAGCTCGTTCATGGTTGAACTTGCTGACTCGGTGTAGAGCAAAAAAGTAGGGACGCTAGCGGCCCATCTTCTATCCGAACACCAATATGCATAGGGGATTCATGGCACAAGAATCCATGGCCCTGATCTTCGTAGGGTGTCACTTGCATTCAAGGAGCTCCTCGGCGCAAGGAAGGACGACGTTGTCATGCACATTCTCCTCCTGTTGTTCTAAAGTACTTGGTAGCAGCAACGTCCATCCACCGTCCTTCTCCCGGCATCCGGGGTTTCTGTGGACATGTGCCAGATGCGGTTTACTATTCTCGGGGCGATGGATCGGTGTGGGGAGGGTGTCCATCGAAGTATCTATTGACTGCTCATAACTCAAGCCGTCGAGTGCATGTGTGTCGTCGTAAACCAAGTTGGCTCTCACTATGCACCGTGGTATTCGGACGACGGCACATCCGCTTGACGGATTGAGTTATGAGCAGCCAATAGGTACTCCGATGGGCACTCTCTTCACACCAGTGCACTTCCCGGGAAAAGTCGACCGTTTTTGGTTCTCACCCTCCCAAACTCCGGATGCTAGGACGTGGACGGTGGATGGCCGTCGCTGCTACCAAGTACACTCGAACAACTTGGGGAGAATGTGTATCACAGCGCCGTCCTTCCTTGCGCCCAGGAGCTCCTTGAATGCAAGTGACGCCCTGTTTGCGAGGTGGGTCTTGGTGTGCTTCATGGGTGACCATGTGTCACCATCTTTCGAGGAAGAAGTTGACTTCCCCTATGAACGTGGATGGGTTGTGAGTGCTCTTGCTTTTACCTCTTCCGGTCGACCGGTTCAACCATGATGTATTCGGCAAAGAGGCGACGCCGGAAGTGGTCCATGTGGCAATTGACGAGCATTTGTCCAGGAATCTCCGAATGCCCTGTAAAGGCTTCCCGATGACATGATTGGCAAATAGGCGCTTGCTTTTGTTCATGAAGCTCAAGACCCTTCACTAGAAGAAACTGTGTTAGAATCCCTGAAAACACATCACCTTGTTTTTGTTAAGTTCCCGTTTCAAAACGCAGGCAAAATGCGAAAGTCAAAACATTTTTCTACGTTTTGAAACGAGAACTTCACAAAAACAAGGTGACGTGTTTTCAGGGATTCTAACACAGTTTTCTTCTAGTGCTTCATTCAAAGTTGTCTGCATGCGGTTTTGGAGGCGCAATTTGAGAATGTGGAGTGGGCGACCTAGTTTCCGGGTGTCAACCACTTCCCCACGTTGCTTACTGCCCCTCTAGTTTGCAAAATTGTAGATTGTCAGCGGACCACCATTTCACCAACACCAGCGGGTGTTTATTTGCTATTCATGTCACTTGTGAGGGGGGAAAGCTGGTACGTGAGCGGGGAGCGGCGAGCAGGGAGCGGGGATTGGTGAGCGGGAAGAGACAATTTTGAAATTTTTGATCAAATAGATTGGAAAAAATGGACGATAATTGGAACAAAAGTTTAGGAAAATATCTATGAAAGTTAAAAAAAGAATACATGGAAGGGTCAGTAAAATGGATGAGATTTTGCAGCCGAAGTTTTGAATTTAGGATTGATGGTAAACTAATGAAAGTGCTTAAGAAAATGGGTGCCCGAAGTTTAAAAAAATGGATGAAAGTGGATGAAAAAAATGAATGAATGTAGATGATGAAAGTGGATGAAAAAAAAGGATGAAAAAAAAGGATGAATGTAGATGATGAAAGTGGATGGAAGACATGGATGTAACTCGGGGAAGTGGATGAAAATAATGGATGATATTGGATGCATGAAATCAATGTAGGGTCTTCTAACGAGATTAAAAGCATGCATAAGTGACGCTAAATAATACAAAGAAAATCACAGAGAATTCCTCCGTGAAGAAAAGCATACACCATAATTATGAATAGCACGTTGTAGAAAATCCAATAGGAACTCCATGTCCAACAGAGAATAGTGTGTAGAGAATGAAGGCTACATTGTAAGAAAACACTACGTAGGACTATACAAAACATGCCCTTGGAATTTATTAAATAGGTGGTTTTTGAAACCCAAATCACATGTCTTGGAACTTCCAAGATTCAACAAATTTCAGAAGATTTGAATATAAGTACACTACAGAATTGAATACGTCTTCAAATCTTTAAGCTCACCATGTTATAACATTCATCATACACTTTCTTCGCCATATATCGATATTGGCTATTATCACTCTTGAACTAATGAATTGAAGAAGAGGTAGATCACAAAACGAATTTTGTGCAAAATTTGTGGAAACAAAGTCTAAATCAAGCGAGTTGGGATCAGTGGCGAACTATAATTAAAAAATTCAAAAGTTGTAATAGACAATAGCGTCATCTGGCTGAAAAAAATGCACGATGAATGTTAGAAGATGGTGTTCTTGTACGATATTTTTCTTCTCTAGCAGCACATGTAACTTATACAGTCGGTTTGTAAGTTGGAGCGGTTTTACAACCTGGACAAGCAAGTAATGTGAATAAGCATTGCTAGGAATACGTTCATGTACATGTAATTGAGCTTCAGCTACTCTATATTGAACTGCTGTATTTGGATCCTACTTCAACATCGTATTGTGCAATATCAAGTAATTGAAGACCAAGACAAGTATTTAGCAAATGGGGTGTATAACTCACAAGGGGGGAAATATCCGGGTGTATCTCTTCCCCGTATAGCAGTAGCAAAATCATTGTAGTTCGGCCTACAAAGACCTATGCTTTGGCAGGCCCTGTGCAACTGAGACATTGCTCGAATACTGTTCCGCGCCTCCGCCTACACAAACATGAAAACCAAATCTTAGATAATAAGATGTATACACTGTAAACGTAGTCGGCTTGACAAGAATCAAGAAAGAAGTGACATACTGGTTAACGAGGACTTCAGAAAACATACAATGGATATGTGGTGTCGTCTAGATATATAGTTTGAACAGCGCTACACAAAAATTCTATCAACAAAGTACAGCCAGTTAATCCCCGCGGAGCGATATGAACTTTGAAGATAACCTTATCCTTCCAAGATGATACAAACCCACAGGGCAGCGCAAGCTTCCGCGAGGGGTTGTCGCAGGACAACCCAACCTCTTGGAAGGGGCTGCCCCACGGAAGCACTAAACCCGCGAGGTAATGCCGCGGGGCCGTACTGTCCCCACGAGGGGCTGCCGGGGGCAGTACTTTCCTCGCGAGGCGCAGCCGGGGGTAGCACAGCCCCCGTGAAGCGCTGCGGGGGGACAGTACAGCCTTCGCAAGGCGTTGCCTCAAGGAAGCATCGTCCCCGCGAGGGGCTGCCCTAAGACAACAGACCCCCCAAGAGGTGTTGCCCCATGGTAGTACAGTCCCCGCGAGGGACTGCCCCATGGTAGCACAGGTCCCGCAAGGGGCTGCGCCAAAGCAGTACCGTCCCCGCGAGGTGCTGCCCCAGGGCAGCACCGTCCCCACGAGCCGCTGCCCAAAGGCAGCACCGTCTCGCGAGGGGGTGCCCCAAGGTAGCACGGTCCCCGTGAAGTGCTGCCCCAAGGTAGCACTGTCCCCGCGAGGCGCTGCCCCAGGGGAGCACCGTCCCCGCGGAGGGCTGCCCAAAGACAGCATTGTCCCCGCGAGGCGCTGCCCTAGGGCATCACCGTCCCTGCGGAGGGCTGCCCAAAGACAGCATTGTCCCCGCGAGGCGCTGCCCCAGGGCAGCACCGTCCCCGCGGAGGGCTGCCCAAAGGCAGCACCGTCTCGCGAGGGGGTGCCCCAAGGTAGCACGGTCCCCGTGAGGTGCTGCCCCAAGGTAGCATTGTCCCCGCGAGGCGCTGCCCTAGGGCATCACCGTCCCCGCGGAGGGCTGCCCAAAGGCAGCACCGTCTCGCGAGGGGGTGCCCCAAGGCAGCACTGTCCCCGCGAGGGGCTGCCCTAAGGCAGCAAAGCCCCCGCGAAGCGCTGCCCTCAAACAGCACAGACCCCGCGAGGGGCTGCCCCAAGGCAGCACTGTCCCCGGAAGGGGCTGCCCCAAGGCAACACAGTCCCCGGGAGGCTCTGCCCCAAGGCAACAGAAACCCCAGGAGGGGCTGCCCCAAGGCAGCACAAACCTCGCGAAGGGCTGCTGCGGGCTAGCGCAACCCTGGATGGGGCTACCTTGGGGCATCTCCGTCCCCGGGACGCGCTGCCCCAGGCAGCATAGCCCCGCGTGGTTGCGCTGTCCCGCAGCCCAACCCTGCGATGGGTTCTCTGGGGGCAGCAATATCCCCGGGAGGGGCTGCGGTAGGGAGGGAAACCTCCCTGGGAAGAGGTGCCCAGGGGTTGCGCAACCTCCCTAGGAGGGGCTGCGGCCGGCAGCACCAACCTCGGGCTGTGCTGCCAGAGGGCAGTACAATACCCGCGAGGGGATACTGCGCCACAACACACTCCCTACCATGCGAGGTTATTAGTGGCTGCTTAGAGCCTCGAATAGGATTGCGGGGCATCGGGATAGTCCTTTGTCAATGCTCCTTTAGGGCAGCATATATTCCTGAACCCGATTGGAATTAGTGGGGGGGAAGTGGGAGTGGAAACCCCAGAAGGGGTTGACTTGGGGTTTTTTAGAGCGAAAACCGCAAGGAATAATCTGCATGAACACTGTGGAGGTACATTGGAGCAAGGCAGCCCCCTCTGATATTAGGAGGGAAATAAGATAGACCTGTGAAACGAGAAGTCGACAAGCCCACACAGCAGCGAAGAGAGAAAGGATTGCATGATAGTCGGATTTTGCTGGAGTACTGCAATAATGGAATACTGCTATAACTATAGCGGTAGGTTAGGGTGCATGATACGACATAGTCCACTTTTTAAAAGAAATTGGAATATCATCGATCTCTGAATATGATATTCATAAAGGACAATATGCTTTAAGAAGATAACCATTTACGATAGTAATACTATGTGCCATCGTGTAGTCCACGCCTTCACATTAGTGAAGAAAATCAAGTAGAAGCCTGGAATTTATACTGGGGGGCAGACTGTGTTGAGGGAAGGACCAGCTCTCGGGACCGAGATCAGTGTTTAGGGTGCATTCGTCTTGCTCAGTGCAATCAATGATTCATTGGTGGGGACAGAAATTAGAAAACTAGAAATTGAAGGAAAGGTCCGTAGACTGTGGTAGAGAAATTCAGAACCCCGAGAGGGACTAAAGTATAATCTGAAATACATAATCTTCTATTATTCCCCCTATTCCGCGAATGAAAGAAGCGAGAGATAACTAGAGTTTGTCAAATTACAGAAGAATGCACCAGTGATATTAAAATAAAATGCAGAAGTGATAGTCCCGGTTTCAATTTTGAATTCGGGTTGTATCTCCTTGAATTGCTTTGTTACATAACATAATGAACAACAAGTTATGGATAATAAGTGAAAACCAAGACAGAGGTCATAGACTGTAAGGTGAGGCGGATAACCGGATTAATAATAATTAGAGCTTCAACAAGAAAGATGTAATGCCCATTCAATCATGCAACTACAGAGTACCCTTCAAGTGAACCTGTAGATAATCCGAATTTAATACATGAAAAAAGTAATATGCGTCACCAAAATGAAAACGGTAATGTCAAGTTATGACTTCAACATTAGTCAGAGGATAAGGAACTGCCCTCACTGTCAGATGTTTCCATATCCGACTCAACAGCGGAGTCATCAATAAACTGAAGAACACGAGGATCAACAAGAGTAGCCCTATAACTAGGCCTAGGGTTTAGGGCAACATAATCCCTTGAAAGAGATTCCGCGTATTCGGGAAGTAGAAACGGTTTTGGTGGACTTGGAAAAAATGAAGGGTTTTCGAAGAATGGAATATGTGAGCCGCGTCTCACTTTTGCCGCTTGCCTATACAATCAAGTAAACCATATATTAGATGAAGGGTAAATTAGACCCAAATAAATTAATCAATGAGGAAGCTGAACCGGTGTGACTTACTTACTGAAGAATGAAGTCTTCACAATCTGTTGTGCTGGCACTTCTTCCTCATCCAAATCAACTGCAGCATCAACGCCGCGTGTGTCTGCGGTAGGAAGAAACGGAGCTTGACGAATGACTGGTTTGATAAGGGCCTCAAAGATAGCCTCATCTTCCTCGAAGGCTAAAACATGACGTCCAGTGGCTCGGCAAGCCAGAATGCTAGTCCCTGCGCATCCGTCACATTTATGAGATGTCTTCCAAATAATAGAAAATGAAGGTGACAGAAGAATGTATTTAATACTCATTGAAATGTACCTGTAGCTGCCGTGCAGTCGACGACAACGGATCCAGGTTCGCAGCACCCTTCCACAAGCATCGCCATGAAACCCGACGCCTTCTCTCTAGGACCGCGCCATGGTTTGTCACCATTCATGGTGACCTCCTCGGCAAAGCATAGGTTCCTTAGGCAATCATCCTTGCCTACGGTGACGCCGACCTTCGCATGTGAAGGAACATGCTGGAACGGGAAGTCGTCCTCCGTTTTTGGTCCAGATTTCTTGACCACAAGAGCGATTGAAAACCGTTGGGTTTGAAACAAGAAAGAATCATTTATTAGTCAATCGTTTAGGTGAATTTCCGAATAAGACGAAAATGAATATGAAATGGTTATTACCGTCTTCTTGGGATCAATTGCTGATGTCAAGTGAAGGTGGTTCATACCCCACCAATCCACGAGAATCTTGAATCCATATTCTTTGCAGCATCCAAGAAGTTGGCTCCGGTGCGACTTTGAAGAGGATGGGTACATCACAATAAGTGCTCCATTGTCGTGTAGATAACCAGCTGCAAAGTCAAAGACTGGAATCAACCAGTCATCAGAGAAGTGGTTCCACGTCGGAATCGATGCAGGAGGAGCAGATACGGTAGGCACATGGAGTCCTTCTGGAACATCAACAAGAATCAAGTCGACCGCGGACTCTGTAGTCAGGACTCCGTCAAAGTATCGTTGTTTATCGCCAGTATGCTGCATTAAAACATTCAGAGGAGATTAAGTACTTGGAAAATTCCAAAAACGGTTTTGAAGACACACTGAAATTATAAGACAAGCGATGAACAAAAAGAATATGAGATTGGCATATATCATATTCATGTTCCGTGAAGGATTGAATTCAATAGAAAATAAGCCAGAGAACCGAAATACCATGGATAAAAAGCCTTCGACGGCTTCAAGGGCCTTCTTGTCACGGGTTAGACCCCGCAACGAAATATTCAAAATGCATTCGTCAATAGCTGGGTCAGAATCCAAGTGATGAATAGGTGGCGTAAGACCATGAACGAGTCGATCCTGAGTCAACGAAAAGCTGGACGATGTGTCCTTGACGTCTGCGGCGCTAGTTGCTGGCTCCTGCAAGGGAGTCTCGGCCTTCCTCTTCTTGCCCTTCTTTTTTGCCTTCTCTTGATCCTTCTCGGCCTTTGCTGCTAGTCTCTTGAGTTTTATATCCTCCGTCTTCTTCTTTGCCTCCTCCAGCCTCTCCACCTTCTTCTTGTCAAACGCATCCCGTTTGGCAATGGCCTTCGATCGGGCTTCTGGATCAAGTCCAGCAAACTCATCGAATTCAGGCTCAACAACCGGTGTTTCCTTCAATGTCTTGAACAAAGGTGCCTCCTCGGGTGGAATGGATCCCAAGTTGCACTCAATGTACCAAGGGCAGGCTTGAAGATGTGGAGTGGTCCAGTTTCGGAGCTGCCATGCTGAAAACATGTAGTCATCCCTCGATCTATCCAACCAAGCCGTCAGGAATGGTGGCAAGTCAGCCTTGGCTATGGCCTTCTTGGCATACAACTCGAACTTGAAATACCTGTGCAAATAAAAAGGAAGATGACAATGATGGAACATGTAACGTACAAATTCTTGTTTGGATTAAGCACACCAATATGATGACATCTCACCGAACTTAGTGAAGCATACAAAGCACGTACTCTAAAGCATAATTGAATGAACCACCAAAGAGGGTTTAAATTAGAGTAAAATGAATGAAAGGAAGTTTTAGCAAGCATCCCATGTTGCAAGAGTGACGCACTGATTTCAGTGGTCTCGACACCGAGACTACCATCCCAAGGACCCTGAGCATGTACAAACGTGGAGAATCGGTAAAGGAAGTACATGAAGGAAGGAGTGAAAAATACCTATAGATGACACGGTGAACCGCCAGCATTGCGCCCTTGTAGTCTTTGAAGTTGTCTAACTTCTTGTAAGCGTCTCCCCCCCTAAACATACCCGTGTAGGCAATATCCCACACCTTCATTCTCCATCCCTCAATATATTCCTTCAGTGTTTCTGGTTCAGTTGGAACGGACATGTTCACAGGAACATTATCTGCCCGCATTATAGAGTCTAACAACTCGGAAGCCGCCTCTTCCAACTATCACATACAGTATCACGGATGTTAGATTTACAATCAGAAATCCATATCAGAGAGAAATGAAATAAAACAATAGTGAGGCAGAATCAAAAACGATTCATAGAATGCATACCCCCGAGTACCAACATGCCCTAGCCAGAAACAATGCCAACTTTTCCTCGTTCACGGGACGAGGTGGAAACCGACGCGCCTCTCTAGTGGGGCCGGATGCATTCATCCACTTCAGCCATTTCACTTTTGACTCCGCAGTATCATTTGCAGTGGCCATCATTTGCAGCTTCTCTAGAGTTAACTCTGGAACTGAAAATAGATTCCAGTGTCGTTCGATCTGCATCAATTGGGGAAGAAGTAATGAATCACCATCTATATCTTAGAGAATCAACAAGTGAACTATGAAGTACGGATTACAACATACCTCCAAGAGCCAATCAGGTCCTAGGGTGGGATTGGCGACTGCCACTATCTTGGACAATTTTTTCTGGTACTTCTCGTTCGATTCTTTGATGGAGACCCTCATGGCCGTGGCAACTCCATCCGGCGTCATATCCTCAGCCAAAATGTCCTCTTTATATTTTCGAATAGCCACCTCCGCCGCCGCCGAAATCTCTTGCTAAGACAATGCATATCACCCATGAACAATGAGAAAGAGAATCAAATGCACAGACCTTGTACATGAGTCCAATAGTGACAGTTGCTCACCTTGAAGATGAACGAAGTGAAGACCTCTAATGGCACCGTATACCATTTAGATCGAGTATTGTTCTGACAGATCTTGAACTCTTCGGCAGAGAGTAACTCAGTGAACTTGTCTAGTTCCATTGTCCCGTATTTCTGCACTCGAAAGAGGGTGTGTACGAGACTGGTTTTGACATGATAGCTCTCTGTATGCCTGTATCTCAGAAGACATTACAATTAGGATCATCGAACCAGAATAAAAAGTATTAGAGTTGGAAATCTAAATATAACAATCATATGAATTGACAACGGGAAGCTCACTTGTTGATGTCGTGCATAGCTTGCATCGCAACCCCAATACGTCCTCGTGTATCCAATACGATAGAGTCGACAATGATGTGCCAACTCCTGTCCGTGGCATGTAGCCGACTGATGTGGTTCATCCACGCAATTCTCCTGTGGTTTCCATCACAAATGAAAAACTTTTGATCCACCAAATGCTTGAGCACAGGATCAGACCTCAAGAAGTTGTTGAATTCATCATTGACGGAATTCCACAATAATCCCCATTCAATCTTCTCTGCATCAGAGAATACCTCACCGTCCCCATCTTCATTTGAGATAGAAACATAAAACACTCGAGCCCCTTCTTCGTACCCCCCCGTGAACTGATGCTCCAACAATGTCAAGTCGCAGGCCAAAGTTGGTCTCACTATTGGCATAGGCACAAGCCTGCACAATGGGATCTTCATGCGGGATGCCTCCGTGGATGTCAACCTCAAACCGTGGAGAATCGAAACAGTGTCCAATTTTTGTGACTTCCTGATGTCATCCTCCATTGCATCCTTCCCCACTCCTGGAATATCCATATCTTCCTCGTCTGATTCAGATATAATTTCGGGATTTCTCTGATCCTCCATCATCGCAGAACCGGTGATAGTGGGGGGCTTCAACATTGACTTCGACATTAAGCTGGTCTGCGACAAGGTAGGATATCATGCGCGATTATTATAATGTAACAAGTAGCTATATGTATAGTTGTCATTCCACACTCCTACATCAAGCTGTTAAAATATGTCTCATAAAACATAAATATAGAAATGAGAATCCCATTCAAATGCCACATTCGCATTTGTCGTTCAATGGTCTATAATGCCCACAACACCATATCAGGATGTCGGCATCCGTGTCAACTGCGGATGTCACTTCTAATTCTGCGTGATCACAAGTGCAGTACTCAATAGTCTCATGAGTTAGAGAATTCGAATCACTATCGTTTGTTGATCCAATAGAAGAACTCTTGGACCTGTCTCCACTCACACGCCTCCCTAAGCCTCTACTAACACCCTGAATTCGTATTCCATGTTGCCTCGCAGAACTTACTAGTGGTTGCGATGGAATCTGGACTTGGTCACCCATCTCCGTCGACGTGTTCCGAAGGAGCTCGACCTCCACCTCTAGTGGCTGGTTCCCCACCGCCAGTGGCTGCAGCTGGACATCCACCTCCAGTGTCTCGACGCGGTCCACCACCTCCAGTGGTTGAACCTCAGAGTCTTCTTCCACGAGGGGGGGCTTGGGGACCTCCACAGTTGGTCCCATCTCAGACGAGAGAATCCGTTCCTGCACATCACCAAATCAACCTCACCGTAAGCCAAATGAAAAAGAACAAGCCACCGAGCGAGTCCAACAGTGCGGACTCCAAAACGACGTTGAACAGGCCCTTGAGGCAGCATCACAGTTCCGCACCCCAACAAATGAATACCTATCCGCATACATAAACTCCGGTAGCCAAAGCAAAGCTCAACAGCGTGGACTCTGTGCCTCATGGACGGTGGCCACACAGGCTGTACCCCACCAAATGAAAACCGAACCGCATACACAAACCCGTTGGCCCACGGGCAATCCCAACAGCCTGAACTTCAAGACATGGGGGGCCGAGACCTTGGGGAGCTGGCCTTCAATGCTGCACCCCACCAAATGAAAACTAAAACGCATACACAACAAAGGGTCCCCACGGGCAAGCCCAACAGGCTGAACCTCATGCCCTCGGGGCCGAGACCTTGGGGAGCTAGCCTTCAGTGCTGCACCCCACCAAATGAAAACCAAAACGCATACACAAGAAAGGGTCCCCACGGGCAAGCCCAACAGGCTGAACTTCATGCCCTCGGGGCCGAGACCTAGGGGAGCTAGCCTTCAGTGTTGCACCCCACCAAATGGAAACCAAAACGCATACACAAGAAAGGGTCCCCACGGGCAAGCCCAACAGGTTGAACTTCATGCCCTCGGGGCCGAGACCTTGGGGAGCTGGCCTTACAAGCTGCACGCCACCAAATGAAAACCAAACCGCAAACACAAGCAAGGGTCGCCACGGGCAAGCCCAACAGCCTGAACCTCAAGCCTCGGGGCCGGGATGTAGGGGAGCTGGCCTTTAGTGCTGCACCCCACCAAACGAAAACCAAACCGCATATACAAGCAAGGGTTTCTACGGGCAAGACCATCAAGGTGATATCGCGGCCGAGACCAAGGGGAGCTGGCCTAGAGTGCTGCACCCCACCAAATGAATACCAAACCGAAAACACCATAATCGGTGGTCAACCGAGACCAACTGTCTGGGATCCGTGAGCTTGGGGAGCTGGCCTTACAGGCGGTACCCCACCAAATGATAACCAAATCGGCCTCACAATCATCGGTGGCCCCGATTTGAGGCCAACAACGTGGATTTCTTACCCGCGGGGAAGGAGCTGGCCAACAAGCTTCACTTAGAACACGGCGATGATGCTTCCGAAACCGACGAAAATTGAATCAAGCCACAGAGAACGAGAACGTACCTCCCGATTCTAGTTGGATGCATCACGTCCCGCTTCCGTGATTCCAAGTTGGCCCCTCTTCGACCGCAAATTCCGGTCCGCCATAACGCAGATTGTACAGCTCGATACAAGAGCGGCGATTGTCCAGTTGAGCATACACTTTGAGAGCTTCCAGATTCGCCGTGGAGAGTGACCGAAGTGAGTCAAAGGGGAGAAGGCGGCGCAAATTCTGTCCCTTAGGGTACAGAAGGTGCATGGCGACCCTGAGAGACGGCGGCAAGAGGCAATGTCGATGGGGGACGGAGCCCAAGTCAAACTGGATGAGATACTTCCTTCCTTCTTCGTTACAAGACTGCTTAAGACTTTGCTGGAGCCGAACTTCATTGAAGATGGTAGTTAGGAGGGTATTTCTAATATATTTGGGGATCGAGGTCTCATGGTACCTTCATGAAATTTGGATTTTTCAACGCCTTGAAGTATTTCCGCTATTTAACTGTAAATCATAAATATGGTAAGAGGTCCAAATGAGGAGCATCTGGGCACTGGAAATGAATTCTGGGGAGGTAAAACATGTCAAATTTCTTTTAGTAAATTTTCCGTCGATGACGAGTGGAATTACAACCTAGCCCTAGTCTTTTCATTATTATAGGAACTCTGTGGAATTCGACGCATATATTTGAATGTTTAGAAAATGTGGTAATCTGTTGTCAACCCAATGGACAACCTCCTAATATGTGCATATGTGGTATATCGAATCCTGCACAATGTAACTCTGAGTCATGCTTCATTTCAATGCCCCCTAAACCCTAAACCCCCCACAATGGATGATATTTGGTAATTCACTATATTCCATTATCTGTATGAAGTAAACTATGTTGGATTCAGCTCTATTATTCTATCAATAGTCACATGTTCTTTATTAGAAACCCTCTGCGTGTCTTACTGTATTTAACCATACTAGTCACTGTCATTTTATGCTGTGGTCAGGGCTTCCCAAAAATTGATGGAATTGGAAGTGCTTCCAAATCATGTAATTCTTTTCGAGGAGACTCTTTGTAGGTTAAGCATGTTCCCTATGACATTCCTTCATGTGGATCCCGTGCATGTTGGCATCGTTTAGTTAATTCATTTAGCACCATAGACCTTCTACAGTTCTACCTTCATATCTCCCATGTGCATCTAATAACGATTATTGTCTAAGGAATCTTTATGTTGCCACTTCTCCGCAATGCTTAGTTTTGTGATTTCAATTGTACATAGCTTTTCCAGTTAAAATATGTAGTATCCATTGGTATAAATCATATCATCTGCGGGATAAGTCATTGGCGGTCACATTATTAATCAGGGATTCCGTGCATAAAATAAACGACATTATATAACTAGGTAGGATGGATCCCAGACAGTAAAATTTAGTTATTTAAAACAAGCCTCTTTACTGCATTTACACATGAGGAGTACTGTTTCATTGAGGACAGCAAATATACGGTTATGAGTATTAATGCTAGTCGCCGCCATTTGATGAGGACCTCTACTCATCAACAAATATGGAGACTAACTATGTTATGATCCACAGGTTGCATATATCCGTTAGAAAGTTCGAATTGATCCAGATATATCAATGGTGCCGAATTCCTTCTTCTTTCTCTTGATTTGGAGGGGTGTTTATTTTCTTCTATTGAAGTTCTTCTTCGACTTCAAACTTCAGATTTAGTTCACTGCAAAACGTACCTTAGACTCCTGGTGTTCACTAATTCAATTCAGTTTATCCATCATGGAGGAGTATATACATATGGTGGTCATCCGAGCTAACGATGAAGGTGTGCCTGTAATTTTCCCAGTAGGAACAGATGGGCTTGCCGTTGTTTCGGCTTTAAGATTGTCCCTCAGATTTCACTTTAGGCTTGATTCCATTCATGTAGATGAAGAGGTCTTTGAAAATGAGTCTGGTAACCTTTGTCACAGTGTTGGGCAGATGCCGGAAGTTGGGGCCTCGGATATTCTGTGGAACTTGAAACCTGGTAGTTATCGAGCCTACGGAGTGCCTATTGCCATTGAGTCCAAGCCTACGGATACGGGAAGTTTTCCTGGGTCCTCCGCTTCTAGATTTCAAACTCCGCCTTTGACCAATGTCAAGCTAGAAAGTTCTGCAGACATGGTCACCAATCTCAGCTCTGACTCCGACGGGATTTCTCCAGTAACACGATTTACTATGAAGACTTCATCTTCGGTAGAGTCATTGCCGAGGTCATTGCCACCTTCTCGCGTATTGAATTCAATCGAGTCGCCTAGCCTAGGTCAATCGGATGATTCAGCAACATCGGTAGTTAATTGCCTGAGGGGACTGCGTACATTGAAAGGATGTAGGAACGTTTTGTCTAAAATAGACTACGGTAATATTCAAATTCATAAAGTGACTGTATTGCCTCCATCGTTTAATGGCGATGTCATATTTGAATTGCCTGCTCTTGATAACAGTAGTACCGTCTCTTCAGCGAAACAAATGTCGGGGATGGACAAGCGTTACGATGGACACGTCTGGTCAAAGACGGTGACCACGAATATAGTCAATCCAATGGGCTTGTCGTTCCGCAAATCCGTTTGCGTGGGACATCTTCGTTGTGTGAATACTGAATGCGACTTCCTTCATCGAGTTCACAGAATGAGAGATGTAAATGAATTAGAGTGGGAAGGACTATCTCCGCTACCACTAGATGTTGGACAACCACATCCGCCTGGTTCCACGCTTGTATGCAAAATTTGTAAGGAGCCTCCTGCTTGTGTGGCGCATTGTAATGTACACGTGTATTACGTTGCAGGCAAGTGCACTTTCAGTAGGGCATACGTCCATCTTGGTCATCACGAGCATCCGGTTAAGGATGGTGAACTCAGAGATATGAAATCCATATCACGTACTCTTATTGGGGAGCAATTGGAACGGACTCCTTCTGCCACGAATTCCGCTATAGTCCTAGAGGCAACAAAGGAGCTCCTAGGAGGTCTTCTTCTATGTCCTGACGGAATGCAACCGAAGAGTATGGACCTTGCCTCCCTTGTTCCTGTACTCGAGAAATGCAAATACTTAAGCTCCCCGAGCATAAGGAATGAGGTAACTTCCTTCAAGTTTTTGCGTAAATTCGGAGTGCTAGATAGCATTACTAGGTTGAGGGGGTCAAGCACATGGGCTTTTGTGCAGGAGAGCAAATTCCCAGGTCAAGGGACCGACATAGATAAGGTATTCCTTTTCAAAATGTCTGAAGTGGGGCCAGGGAGTGGAGTCGATTTGGTGAAGCGAATGCAATCTGGAGGAGACCTTGAGGAAGCATGGATCATGTTTGATCACGTTAAGCGTGTAAAAGATTGGACGACCATGGCGTGTCACGTTTATGACTCCGGATTCTGTCGTGTGATGACAATCGCTTGTTGTGACATGCAATCTGAGGATTGCGCAGCGCAGGTTCTTTTTTGGACAAACCTCAATTCAGTTGTAGAACGACATGGTGTGGCTAGGACGCAATTCAAGGGCTTCATGGCAGACAACGTGCAAGCAAACTGGAATGCGGTGAGGACGGTGTATGGATCGGGGGATATTTCCGTACCAATGCTCAACCGTGAAAGGACATGTCTTTTTCACTGGACTCAATCCATGGAAAAGCATACAAAGGCAGATATTCGAGGAGACTTGCAGGATCAACATCGTGTGCTATGTAAGCAGTACAAGAACGCCACTTCAACGCAACAATCCGAGGAACGGTACTTAGCCATTAGGGCGTGGTGGTTGTCATCAGGTGCCACCACGGTGGAAGGATTGCGCAAACTAGAGTTGTGGCTTTCGTTCTGGCATTTCCGTTATCGCCAATGGGGAGGCTTCACGGAACTTGTAATTTCCTCACTGTTTTCTCCTTCATTTGTAACAATGTTTGTTATTCCTTTTGTCAAATTAGTTCTGTTGTTACATTGTCAAATGTTCCACTTCGATTAGTTGTGGTGCAGACGTAGGTTCCCAATAACAAACGTCTCGGTCCCGAGACGATGGTTAGTAACCTCAACGCTCTGCACGTTGACTAATTAAAACTCGCGTTTCTCCATTTCATCTGTGGTCATAGTCTTCAGTCTTCTGTGGTCTCTGACAAATATATTTATGCTTTTGCTTGGCATCCTGGGAAGACTCGCATGTAGAACTGACACATGTATATACCCCTGTGATTTCAGGATCTAACTGCATCCGAGAAAGCCGAAATGCCGTCTTGCAACCTTGCGGAAACTGTGCACAATAAGTGGCTTCAGCAATCTGGGAAGCGTGGGAACGACTTATATGTAGCTACGGTCGATGACTTTGTCAGAGCATTCATGCAAATGGTCAAATATCACCAATATCTAAAGGGAAATGAAGGAGGGACAGGACCGGGGAAGGAAGAGTTATTGTTACGAGTTGCCCAACGTTCCGCAGAGCGAACTGGTAACCCGAAATCACTAACTGAAGCTCTGTCGTCTATTCCAAGTGTTGAAGCTTTCATCAACAGAGAGCCTCATCTCGAAGGTCAAGAAGTTTTTGGATCACAGAAGAGGAAAGCAGACATGCCACTTGGATGCGAGTACGACTCACACCGACCGAACAAAGTGAACTTCTCACATCCTCGTCGGCAAACGAGATCCTTCAGAGCGAGTTCAAGTGTTCAAAATTTGAACACAATAGTGGAGGACATTACTCCAAGTGAAGATGTTGAAGTTCTAGATGCATTTTCAGTGGAGGTGAATTTGAGGCAGACTGCAATTCCAAATTTGACTCATGTATCAGCAGTTCAAGAAAGCATGTGTGACGAGATGCAGTGGCACATTTCACGACTACCAAAAACATCTGCAAAGGCGTGCTTTGCTCTTCAGGCAATGACAAAGAAAAAATGCACAGCTCTAATAGTGCAAAACAACACTGCAACAGCGGCTCCGACATACACAGGTATGATGGTCAATTACAAGCAAAATCGTAATGATCGTATGCAATTTTTCTTTTGCAATGACGACATTGAACGATGTGTCAAAGGATCACGGCGGAAATGGGTGTTGTCTGTACCACCTGTTCCTGTTATTTGGCCGGTGAAATTAGGCACCCAATTGACGGTGGCCGAAATTCTAGCTCTTGAAGCGGCCGGTTTCCAACTTCCACAACGCCACCTCATTTCCCCAAGGAGGTTGTTTGGTGGAGAAGCGGGCATTGAAATTGTACATAATTATCACATTCCAGATTCAGCTGATGAACATCCTACAACTCGGACTGGGAAGGTCGTTCGCCGAAATCCAAAGGCTCCCACAACAAAACACCAAAACAACTGTGCATCGGCCTTAACTCTGAATGCCCGCATTGTAAGCGTAACTATGGTCCCTCACCCTGGTTTTGGATGCATAGTAGCAATGGACTCGGGAATAGAGCCCCGGATTGAGAAATACATGCTTACTATTTCCTCATTTCCGGACTGCACCTGCCCTTATTTTAAGGAAATGAAGCTGAAGTGTTTGGGGAAGCGTGGAGCTTGGTCAAATTGCAAGCATCTGTACTTTGTTCTCAATGTCATCTGCAACCTTCAATCTTCCTCAGATGTCTTCATCCATGCTTCAACATTTAGTTTCAATGAGGTCAAACGAGTGCTTCTTAGCGGAATCCTGAAACATTTGAGATCAAATTAGGATTATTTGAAGCATGGATACTACTGTCAATATGTTGATTTTGTTTCACATATATGAATGAAAATGTAGTGAGACTACAAGGGCCACTACTTCGATACATTGAGCTTGCATTCTATTTGCTTTTTGCATGTTGTTAATGTATACATGTTCATAGTCATCTTTTGATTTTCTACATGTTCTGACATCCATCCATTTCTCTAATAAATTCAGTGATATCTGAAATGACTGTGTACCTTCAAACGGGATCTTCATTGTTAGTGTGCAAGCACACTGGCAATGTCTCAAGTAGTTTGGTGAATTACATTGAAAATAAGTCTTTTGCAGTTTTCCTGAATTGTAGCTGCCACTCTGCAATCTGCCATGCCACCACAGTTATAGGGTACTTACTGTAAGCAGTTATAGATCATACATTACAAGTGTAGACTTTTTGCAGCGGTACCTTCTTCCTCCATTGGGTTCAAAATATTCATATATTGTCGTAGAGATGTGAAGGTACTCTAAATCCTTCGTGCTATGCAAACTGACTTAATGTAGGCCATTATTCACCCTAATCTTTGATGGATTCTAAATTTATTGTGGAACTACTTTCATCCAATTCTGTAATTTAGTTCCATCGTGAACAAGTACTTCAGTCCTAAACTTTTTCAAAGTACTGTCTTCGTAACGAGGAGGTAATGTCTTCCATTTTATTAATCAACTTTCAACATGATCCTAGATTCCTAAACCCTTTAACTTTTATCATCTACGTTAATCTTCATTGTGCACTACTTCCATCCAAAATGTACATCCAATATATTCACCCTAATTTTTCGTCCATTTTTTCCATCCGAATTCCTATTTCCAATATTTTCATCCAAGTTTTTCATCCAATTGTCTGTTTCGTATTTGTCATCCAAGTTTTTCATCCAACTCCATAATTTCAATATTTTCATCCAAGTTTTTCATCCAAATTCAATATTTCAATATTTTCATCCAAAATTTTCATCCATCTACCTCTTTCACGATTTCTCATCCAATAGTTTCATCCTAAATTTTCATCTACTTTCATCTCAATAGTGAACAACTTTCATCCATTTCTATCATATGCTTTCATCCCTGCCTACTCTACTTCCATCTACTTTTGGCATGGTATTTTTCCTATTATTTTTTTCTTTGCCTCTATTTATTTTCATCCATCTTATCATTGAACTTATTTTTAATTTACGCTAACTTGCATCCAAATTTCACAAAATTTACTCAAATTCTATGTCATATTCCCCCTATTTCCCATTTTTTTCATTAATTATTTCCTATTCTTTCTTAAATCCCCGCTCCCTGCTCTTCATTCCCCGCTCCCCGCTCTACGCTCACGCGCTAGCAACGTTGACTTGTGAGGACCTTGCAGGGCATTCCTAGACACGCGGACAAATGCTTGTCAAGTGCGATGTGGATCCATTCTAGCGTTGTTATCGTGCTGGCTCGTTCATGGTTGAACTTGCTGACTGTGTAGAGCAAAAGTAGGGACGCTGGCAGCCCATCTTCTGTCCGAACATGAATATTCATAGGGGATTCATGGCACTGGAATCGAGGGCCCTCTTCTTTGTAGGGCGTCACCGGCATACAAGGTGCTCATCGGTGCAAGGAAGGACAACGTTGTCATGCAGATTTTCCTCGAGCTGTTCGAGTGTACTTGGTGGGAGCGACCGCCATCCACCTTCCTTCTCTCGGCATCCGGGGGTTTTGTGGGCATGTGCGAGATGCGGTCTACTATTCTCGGGACGGTGGATCGGTGTGGTGAGGGTGTCGATCGGATTACCTATTGGCTGCTCATAACTCAAGCCGCCGAGTGGATGCACATGGGTCTTTCATATCCAACTTGGCTCTCAATGTGCAAGGTTGGATGCGGACGACCCGCCATCCGCTGGACGGCTTGAGTTATGAGCAGCCAATAGGTATTCCGATCAACAGCCTCATCACACCGGTGCACTTCCCGAGAAAAGTCGACCGTTTTTGGTTCTCACCCTCAAAAACTCCGTATGCTAGGACACGGACGGTGGATGGCGATCGCTCCCACCAGGTACACTCGAACTGCTGTCAGAAAATGTGGATGACAACGCCGTCCTTCCTTGCGTCGATGAGTTCCTTGTATGCCGGCGACGCCCTTTTCGCGAGGTGGGTCCTGTTGTGTTTCAAAGGTGACCATGTGTCAACCTCTTCCGACGAGGAAGTTGACTTCCCCTATGAACGTGGATGGGTTGTGAGTGCTCTTGCTTTTACCTCTCCCGGTCGACCAGTTGAAGCATGATGTATTTGGCAAAGAGGCGACGCCGGAAGTGGTCCATGTCGCAATTGACGAGCATTTGTCTGGGAATCTGCGAATGCCCTGTAAAGACTTCCCAACGACATGATTGGCCAATAAGCGCTTGCTTTTGTTCATGAAGCTTAAGACCCTTCACTTAAAGATGGTTGCATGCGGTTTAGGAGGCGCGACTTGAGAATGCGGAGTGCAGATTCACCCCTCTGCGTCGGCGAATGAAAAACGAGTCGTGCGTCCCGGCGTGAACTTAGAATGGTATAGTTCAGATTGTACCTTCCTCCATTTTTGAGTTTGTCCTGCAGCACATGGTCCCCCAAAGTTGGGCGTAAATAGTTTCTTCTTGGACTGCACCTTCTCCCGTAGAAGAGAGCTAGAAATGATGTAAGTGGGTTGGGATCCCTATGCAAAATCCACTATAATTACCCTATTCAATAAAGACTGTCTTCTTTAAACCAAGGCCGCGCTTTCATTTGCGCCCCTCTTCTCCCCGTGCATGGCCGCGCATCCCGATCCGTGAATTGTTTTCCTCTTGGCCACTTTGCCCCAAACCCAAGTGGCCATGTGATGTGTCTTTGTGATCCCCCACAAACTATAAGAGTCATCCACGCCTCGCACAACAAATGGCGCTTAGAGTTGTTTTCCCTCTGCTCCCCGTGCATGGCCACGCATGCAGATCCAGACATTGTTTTTTTCTTGGCCACTTTGCCCAAAACCCGAGTGGCCAATTGAATGTTCTGTGTGTGTGTATGATCCACCCCAACTGTTGGATGTAAGCGGGTTCGGATCCCTATGCAAAAACCACTATAATTACCCTTACTATTGAATGTAGACTGTCTTCTTTACACCGAGGCCGTGCTTTCATTTGCACCGCCCCCTCTTCTCCCGTGCATGGCCGCGCATCCAGATTCGTGAATTGTTTTCCTCTCGGCCACTTTGCCCCACACCCAAGTGGCCATGTGATGTGTCTTTGTGATCCACCCCAAATTGTAAGAGTCATGCACGCCTCGCACAACAAATGGCGCTTAGAGTTGTTTTGGAACTTTCTTTCAGGTAGCTTGCTCTAAGAAGGCACGGAATGGATATGATTTCGTCCTGAACTGGACCCCTCCAACTTTGATTGAATCGAGGAAAAGGTGTTTTTATCACAGGAACCCATCATTGTTGCAGGATTTCATCCCCCTAGCTACCATTTTCGGTCGGATTTCATTCAGACTTGGGAGCTCTGAACCGCCATTTTAATGGAATACCGCCATTTTAACGAAATTCCCCATAAGTGTATTATCCCCCCACAACAATTTGATAATTTGCACAAATAAAGTTTTTTGGCATTGGAGGAAAAATGAAGAAGTACAAAGAAATTGATTCTATAATTCAAAATGTTGGCTTCTTGTTGATGTTAAAGCACATTCATAAAACATCCTAAAATGGGTTGGGCATTCAAGGGTTTAGGTTTGGGTATGGGTTCTAGTTTGCGAGGGCTTTGTAGGGTTTGGAGTTTATGACTGTAGGGCTTGAGGATATTGAAGCCTTGTTAGGGACCATTTAATAAAATGATCATGTGTTATAATTGTAAGCTATGTAGAAAATATTCTATGATCTCACCTACCATTGATGACAGCAATGTTCTCTAAGTGACTCTTTCAAATACTGATGTAGGGGCGACCGCGGGTCCAGAGAAGGGGGAAATTGGGACTTCCTTTAGCGGTGCTGGGGCGACCACGGCTGGGGCGACTGGGGGTAGGGCAACTTCGGGTGGGGCGACCGCGGGTCCAGAGAGGAGGGAAAAACTCACGCATTTTTGCTTCCCTCTTTTCTGGGACTTGGGCGACCTTGGGTAAGGCGACTTTGGGTGGGGCGACTTCGGGTCCAAAACGGGGAGACTAATTTTTGTTGGGCGGCTGATGGTATTTTGAAGCCCCGTAGAATCAAAGAAAAAAATGAATAAAGATGGGATGGACAAGGAGTGGTGCATCGAAGGTGATTCCCGATGTGACCAACGAGAAGGTGAAGTAGAAGAAGGGATTCTCAGACAAGGGTCGACTTCTTCGAATTCAAGTGGAGTCTGGGAGGTCTACGGTTCGATTCCCAACCCGGTGTACATGATGTACGAGGTTCTGGTTTGGGCTTATGGGTTCGGTCAAGGACCTCTTCGACCTCCGCAGTGAGATAGAAAACATTTCACTGCGGAGGTCGAGCAGGTCTTTGGTCAAACCTTCGAAGCACGACACCTGGCCTAGACCGAGGTCTTTACGGGAATTTTTGAAACTTTAAAGTAACTAATTTGTAATGATATACAGTATTTTAGAATTCACTTGTGCTAAATCATTATTTAATTAGAATTGTTCGTCATTATAGACAATGACGAAGATGTACTTGCGAATGAAATTTGATTTTAGAAGAGGGGTGTTTGCATAATCTATTTAGAGTCAAAAGATAAGTTTAGCTTAACAATTAGAATGCATTACTAATGACCCCCTAAGTGCCTATGCCTTTCCAACTGTATTTTTCCTTTATGAAAAGAGCATGGACTTATAGTTATTTCCATTGAAGCAAGTTTTATGAAACAAGAACCTAACCATAGGAATGTTTAATTAGCTTGTGTATTAGTATGCACGTTTCATGAAGGTGCAATATTGGATAAGAGTTGTGAGATGATAACCTACCAAATTTACTTTTTCATGGTTGAGTGTATTGCTTATAAAAATAAATTTGGGATTGGAGTTGAAATGAAGAACTACAAATTATATTGGCACACTAAAATGTTCTCTTCCAAAACTTAATATCACTTGAAAAAGCTATTAAACTCATTACATGTTGGGAATATTTTTAATTGCGGTGGCCCACGATTTTACTACCACCTATTCATTGATACATAAATTGTACTTCCTTTCTCCATTTGTGAGGATGTGAAAGTAAATATAAGGTAGAAGGCTCTAAAATGGAGTGGGCATTAAAAATGGACTCTATAAGTGGCTTTGAAATGGACAAACTGTAGTTCATAAATTGACCTCCATAATCATTAAATGATTCGAGAAAAAAAAATTATCAATTGTAAAAGCCAATTCATTCTCTTTACTTCCCCATTTTTCTTTAGAAGTTGCAAGTGAACGTTTTACGGGAGACCTAGGGGCATAAGTAGGGACCTATGACACAAGTCCTTTGGAAATTTACAATTAATTAAAAAATACTTAAAAAAAATGAAATCACTTGTGTTAGATTCCTCTTTTATTTTTCTTTGTCTGAAAAATGATCTAAAAATATTTTCATTGAAGTAAATACATGAAAAAGGGAGATCAGTCTTGAGATGAGCCATTTGTGAGGGCCAGGGTGAATTGACTCCCTCATTGCCCATCCAGGGCTTGCCCTAGAATTTATTATTTGCACTGCTTAATTTTTTGGGGAATTCTGAAATCATATTTGCAATCAGAGGCCCCAAATTACTTCTAGGAGATGCAAGAATTACCCAAAAGTTGGCAGAATATAGGTTTTTTTTTTTAAAAATCTAAGTTGACGGGGGCAATGAGGGGGTCAATTCTCCCTCTGCATTTCCTGAGTCTGCTACCTTTCCCTGGACCCGCGGTCGCCCTGAAGCCGCACGCGCCCTTCCTGGACCCGCGGTCGCCCCACTTAACGCACTCGCCCCCCTAAACCCTGATCCCGCACGCGCCCAGGGCGACTTCGGGTACAAATGCGGTCGCCACGGACGCGAGCTGCCACTTTCTTTTCCAGTGCTGTGCATCGGCTTCCATATGCTTTCAAGCGTTTGGATGCGTGTTCGTGCACTGGAATCTTGTGTCTAGGACACTTTTTGTGTTGTCGTCGATTGTGGAAGACCATACTTTCTGAGCACTTGGAGGATACCAACACATCCTATATTCACCATGGCCCCCCCCCTTTAAGAAGGCAAAGAAGAAAGGAGAGCGCCATAGTCAGAATGTAGCCATCCTTTTGGACCCAACAGCAAGGGCATTTCCAAATTGGCAAAACATGCAATTGGATTGGACGTTCAACACTTGCAAGGCCTACGTAGGGTGGTGCCATATCGATAAGCTATTCCCTTACTTCCGGCACGATGTCCATATCAGCCAAAACAATGCTAATCTTCACTACTGTAGAGATGATGCATTTGTGCAACGGTGCATCGAAGTTTACCGGACATTATATCAAAAACCAACAGTGAAGGGGAGTCAAGTTTCATTGGGTATATGCCAAATGGTCTATGCAGAGCTACAATTGCGACGAACTGTGGATTGGAGGACCATTAAGAAAAAACCCAATAGCATAGTTCCCACTACCAAAGACATTCCAAGGGCGGATCCATCAAATAATCCGAGGGATGGATTAAGGCCCAAAAAACATTTCAAAGAAGAAGTGTCGGATGAAGACTACGATTGGGGCCAGTCGTCCACCTCCACCGACTCGGATGAAGAAGACATTGCAGACCCTATGCCCCCAAATGAAGATCCAATACTTGAAGAAAATATGGCAGCGGTGGTACCTTTTGTTGGAGACTCAAAAGGGGCAGTAGTATTGCATGTCGCGCCTCTTAGATCGTTGGAGCCAATGCACTTCCGTCATCCTGAGGAAGACGAAGTTCTTCAACATGTATATGCACGCATGCGAGAAATGGAGGAAGACAAGGAGGAGGGCGAGATCGGGTTGCAACGAGATGCTGAACAAGCATTGGTGATTTTTGATTCATGTGAAGAACTACCTCTTCAAGAAGCAGGAAGGGAAGTATTATATCTTGAAGACACGAGGAGGCAAGGAAAAGAAGCTTATAAAGCCCAGTTGAAGGCTATTCTTGGTAGACTGGTAGAAATAGAAATGGAATGTGAAAGGCAGCGTGAACGCACTGGTGGTGACATTCAGGACAACGATGAGCACACCCTTGAAGCACTAATCATAAGCGGGAAAGTTCGTTTGTCAATTCAACAAAAGGAAATGGACGAGCTGGAGCAATTTTATTTGAAATTCAATAAAGGCAAAGATGGAGGCTCTACCTCAAATTCCACCCCGTTCTTGGATAAACGAATGGCCAAAATAATGGAAGAGTGTTTGGCAGAAGAAAACCGATTGAATACCGAAAGGAAAGCTGTGGAAGAGGCGCAGTCAAGGTTGAATGACCTAAAAGAAACCACGGTTGTAGGCCCCATTGACCTTCCAATGGCTTTGGATGCATTATTAGTAGATGAAGAGCATTGTGTGCTGACATCAGAGGTAGCTTCCTTGAAGCAGAAGTTAGTTTCTTTGAAGAAGCTTGAACACTAGTTTCAGAAGCACATAGATTTCCGGACTGCACACATTGGTTATGCGAGAACGTTCAAGAATTTTTGGATCAAAAACAAGATGTGGAACCATGACCTACCCCTTTTGAAGAGTGCTTATAGAATTGCGGCCCATGAGTTTGAAGTCATGAAGAAGAAAAGGGAAGAGGAGGCCAATATGGATGTTGCATGATTTTGGGCTAGAGGTAGTCTTCTAGTAAATAATAGACTAATAGGTAGTTGTTTTTCTAAACTTGTGTGTATCGGAAGGGTTGCTTTGACCTTTAGAACCACCTCATGTTGTACAATGGGGTCCATGTTTTGTTTCTTCAATAAAGATATATAAATATTCCTATATGAATTAGCCTTTATGTGTTTTGAAGATCTAATTCTTGATGATTAGACACATGTCAAATACATTTATTGCATGTGTTGTAGGTCAGTTTTCTACGTAGACTTTTGTGCTTTCATTTACACAAAATACCAACAATGTAATAATACCATTGTCTTTTTAAGAAATTCATACCGAACATCCAAACAATTATTTATATTTGAACAACTTCATACAATTTCTAGTTTGCCATGTACATCAATTGCAAGATCTTCCTACGATGTGAAAATAAATAAAGTTTACTATAGATTTGAAGATATTCCTAAATCCTAAACCTGTAAGGAGTGAAATAGTTTGTTTTGGCATCATAGTGATATTTAGAAGGGAAACATGAATAGAATTTGTAGTATCTCCTTTGGCACAACATTTTTTAAAGGATTAAATTCGAAGCCTACCAAATTTTAGAACTTCTCACTACGTGGTTCAAATGTTTTTGTATGATAAGTAGTTTTCAATACTTAGCATTCAGTTGGTCCCCCGAAAAATTAATGATATTCTTCACAAATGACAAGGCATTTCCAATAACAAAATTGATATTGAAATTGGTTCTTAATTTCTTATGATTTATATCTATGTGAAAAACTTTGAATCATTTCATTTTGATTGCTTGCCAAACAATATTGTTCATAACTTTCACATTACTAATCGAAATGGAATGAATCAAAGCTACACATGTAGACAAAAATATGACCTTTAAGAAGAAAAAAATTAAAAAATTAATTTCAAATTATTGTAGATTTCTTTTTCTGCCCTCAGACGTTCCTTACAAATTATGTTAAAGATGCCATAACTTTTGTTCCCGGAATCCCGGGTACCAATTGCAACAAAATTTATATTCCCATAAAGGTAATAAGCTCTTGTATATTATGAGATAGTTTCCAAAAAATTCATTAAAAATTGAGATCATAGGAACCTGCCCAAAATCCATATTGTTCCTTGAGGGGACAATGGTCCTTTAGGGGTTAAGTTAATCTTTATGCACATGAAGTCGCCCTTCTTTCCCCCAAGGTCGCCCATGGCACTCGAAGTCTCCCATGAAACCCGAAGTCGCCCATGTGGGACCCAAAGTCGCCCATCTGAGACCCGAAGTCACCCATCCGGGACCCGAAGTCGCCCATGTGGGACCCGAAGTCGCCCGTCTGAGACCCGAAGTCACCCATCCGGGACCCGAAGTCGCCCTCCCTGGACCCGCGTTCGCCCTATTTCGGACCAAAAGTCGCCTGCCGGAACCCGCGTTCGCACCATGTGACCCGAAGTCGACTACTGCAAAGGCGCGCGCCTCCATATGCCTGGAGGTGGACCAGCGGTCGGGTAGGGCGACCTTGGGTGTAATAGAGTTTGGTAGCAGCGCCCTAAAACCATCCTTGGAGCGTGTGGAGGGAAGACCGAAAGCACTATAAATGTAAAGGAACAACATTGGATTTCCATTGCTCTGTTGATGAACATATGGCTTGGATCTTCTCAAGAGGCTTCATGCAATGTTATATTCTTCAGAGGGCAACAACCTTGCTTTGAGTGGTTAGAAAACTACTCGAAGCGGTGGCTTTGTCATAATTTTTTTTTCCGAAGCACTTGGGTACATATATGTTTCGGTTTGGAATAACGCATATCAGATAAACAATATGGCAAACCGAGGAGCGGGGAGGAGGACGAACATAAATGATACTCGAAGAGCCACAAAGGAGTGGGATCCCTGGTTGGTTATTGAAACGAACCTCGCTCGTTCCGCAAATACGAGGACTTGTATTTTTTGTGGTTGGAACAAAGTTTTCGTGCGGAAGCGGGCATTTGGTCACTTTGGTTACCCATGTACATCAACAGTGGAACGTTATAAACGTATTCCATCCGTAGTCCTCAAATTATTCAGAAACTGTGAAGGGATTGTACCAAAAGAAATGAGTTTGGAGGAGATGCATGGAGTAGATCTTGAGGTTGATGTTGTTGCTGAGTCCGTTGCAGGGTATACTGTGGATGCATCAGTGGAAGGGTCTGTGGACCCAAGCGACATGACAGAAGCACCTAATGCACCGCCTCGTAATCCAGATTCAACGAATTCTACTCCTGTGACGGTGAGAAGGATGCGCTTAACCTCGATTTCTCGTCAACAAAGCATGGATGAATCATTCCGGGTCAATGAAAGACAAAACTTGGACAGACTATGGGCTTCTTTCTTTTATGAGGCTAACATTGCATTCAATGTGGTGCGGCACCCAGCCTTTGTGAATGCTGTGAAAGCAACTTCGACATGTGGATTTCCATATTCCCCGCCATCGTACAATGCGGTGCGCACTAAACTACTTGATGTGAAGAAGGAGGTTGTTACGAAAATGGTCAGTAGTCGAACAAAGAGTTCTATTACCCAATATGGAGCCACTATCTGTTCAGATGGATGGTCAGATACAAATCACCGTCCCTTGTTGAATATGATGCTCGTTTGCCCTGCGGGTGATGTCTTCCTGGGATCGGTGGACACCACAGGAGAGAAGAAAGACATGGCGTATACGATGAATACAATGGCTACCTACATAGAGCAGGTGGGACCAGGAAATATTGTCCAATTGTGTACAGACAATGCTTCCGTAATGACAGGGTCAATGCGCGAGTTGCAAGCAAGGTATCCCCACATGTATACGCAAGGATGTGCCGCACATATATTGGACTTACTTTTGGAAGACTGGGGAAAGGAAAAATGGATCAAAGATCTAGTGGATAAGGCCAGGGCAATTGTGAAGTTTATAAAGAAGTACCACTTGACTTTGGGTCTCTTCCGTAAGTACTCGCCGAAGAAGTCATTGAGACTTCCCGCGGCCACACGCTTCGCAGTGCATTTTCTCATGATAGACCGTTTGGTAGAGTGCAAACAAGCGCTTCAATTCATGGTGGGGGACGAGACGTTTATGCCATTTGAGAATAGTTTGGTCAGCAGAACAAACGGACTCATTACAAGAGAGCGGGCCCGTAAAGCGCGAGAGGACATAGTTTCGGAAGTGTTTTGGGTGGAATGCGGTAATTTCCAGCACATGGTTCTTCCAGTGATTCTTGCTCTGCGCCAGTTCGATGGCAAAATACCGGCGATGCCGAAAGCTTGGATAATAATGAGTAGCCTTCGTCAGCACGTGTGCACTTTAAAGGAGGCTCCGTTCTTTCTTGATGAGCAGACTGCGACGAAGTTCCTAAAACAATTTGATGCTCGTTGGAAGTTGATGCGCACGGACCTCCATTATGCAGGGGCATTGTTGAACCCGTATTTGACAGATGTGGAAGAGCTCCATAACAATGGAGAGGCAAAGCGGGCATTGAATCGAGTCATCAGAAAATTCAGCGGACCATTGAATGTGGATGAAGATGAAGCAATTGCTGAGTTGACGGAATTTGAAGAGAAGTCGGGTCCCTTTGATCCATTACAAGAGGCTCCAGATGTTACTTGATGTAACTTGTTGCCTCATCAATGGTGGAATCGTGTGGGTGGGAACGCTCTTCCAAAAATAGCAAGGAGAGTTTTGTCTCTGACATGCTCAGCATCATCTTGTGAAAGAAATTGGAGCATGTATTCGTTTGTACATGATAAAGTGCGTAATCGCCTAGCCACAAAGAAGGCTGAGATGTTGGTGTATATCTACACCAACAGCAAATTGGAACGTGAAAAACAAGGACACAATCCAACACTATTCTACGAAAAGTACCTTGTAGATGGAGATATAGATGAAGAGAATGAGGAACCATATTCTTCGGGGGACGAAGATGAAGTTAGGTTTAGAGATTTGAGAGAAGAACAGAGACGTGCGGTAGTAGAAGAATGCCTCCGTGGAAATAGGTGGGCTGGTATGGTGCCCCGTGTAGGTAGTCCTCCACGAGGACGATACCACAACACTTTCGTGGGTGATGATGATGGATTGAGCTCTCCAGAGGCGTCGCACCACCGCAGAGACGAAGCCCCTCATGTGTCGGCTTGGGATGCATTTCCGGTAATCAATGCAGACCCTAGGGGAGGACACTCTCACTACATTTGGGGTAACTACGTGCGGCGGTGGAAAAAGTAATTCATGTAATTCACCTTGAATAAACTATAATTTCATTCTAAAATTTTGAGCTTTGTTTAACAATGACTAAAGGTTTCTATTGACAAAAAATTCAATTCCAAATAACATAAGATATATTGTCTAGAAAGGGTTGAAAAATGAACTAAAATGGCATGTTCTCCAACTAAAATATTTATAGAGCTCACATGAAGATGACTATTGCATCAATATTCAACCAAAATAAACTTTCAATAGAAAGCTATTCTATATAATTTTTTTTTCATTTTTCAAATTTTTTTTCTTATATAATATAGAGGTGTGAAAGTTATTTTCAGCTTTACAGTGTATCTTTTTTCTTCAAAAATTTATAACTAATTACTATTAGCACAAAAAAATACCAATAATTCAAAACATAAACTTATAAAGTAGTAAAATCTATCCATAATTTTTTTTTTGAAAAAGAAATTAAATTTTAAGGTGTATTACTTGTTTTACTTTTTCCGCCGCACGTAGTTTGCTAAAACATAGGGAGTGTCCTCCCCGGGTGCAGACCCAACGAGGGAAAGAACTCCTGATGACAACAATGACGGTGCAGATATTCCAGTGGCAGATGAAGTGGAGCTTGTAAGGTCTCCAATTGCCACATGTCTGCCGCCTAGTATGCCAATGAACCTCCGAAGTGGTGCACGAGTTAATGTACAAGGTGAAAGGCAAGAAGAGGTGTCGCATATTGAAGAGGTACCTGCAGTTCGTCCAAGTTTAGCACCGACCAACAACACTGCAACAGAAACTAGGGTGTACGATTCAGATGCGCCATTGCAAGTGGTATTCAACGAGACCTGTACCCGTAGGTCCAATCGCCCTGCAAGTGTAGACATTGCCACAACATCGAGGATAGTACCAACTCCTCTAACAAGGTCGCCGACACATAATGATCTACGACAAATCGTTGATGAAGGAGTGCATGGCTCAGCTCCACAACCTACTCCGGCCTCGTTGATGTCAGGCCCTGGAGAATCATCCAGGCGATCGCGTGAATACTCCAAATCAGGAAATAAACGAACCCGCAAGACGCAAGACAGACTGACACGGAACCCCAAGCGTCAAAACCATGCGATCCATCCATTTGTCATTGGAGAACGAAATTCCACTCGTAATCCTTGGCCATCAAGCGCAGCAGCGAGAGCAGAGCGTCAACATGTTGGGCACCAGGTGTTTGAGCGACCGACAGGCCCTATTATCAATAGAACCACTGATGCATCGAGGCCGACAAAGCGATTAGTGCTAGCCGAAGTTGTTGGTGGTTTAGAAACGCAAGTGCGAAATTTGAACTCTGAGGTGGAACGTGAGGTGATCCTTCAACCTACAAGCAGAGAGGATGATGAAAACGAGGTCTCAGGAGCTAGTGACAGTAGTGGGCCACATGAAGACACCGACCCCAATGCAGATGAAGCAGAAAGCGATTCTACCTTCACAATGTAATGTGTTGCATTATAGATGTGGAGGCCTTCAAATAGTACTATAAGGATTTAACATCAATGCCTTGTAGTGAAGATTTGTTGCCAAAGCTTGTAATGAAATAGGTAGATTTTGAATTTTGTGTAGTCCATCACTTGGCTTCACAAAGTCAGGAAGATTGTAAAAGGTACTTTGGTGTTGACGATGATGATTAATGAAGGTATTCGTATTTTTTGCAAATAAGTGTGCAATTTCAAACAGGAGTGGTCTTGGTACTCAATTGTGAAGATCATCCCTATGTATGTACGCAGTTCCATTTAAATTAATATGATTATTGTCCAAGGTTTTTATTATTATTATGTTTTAGGCTTATGAATTGATTGTCCCATGATATATCATTACATAATGCATGTTCATTTGCTTTGGTACGTACCGAGCATATAATTCAATGCTTATATATTGCCGATTTGCCGTGGAATGTGTTGGTTGAAGAATAAATATTGGAAAAAAAATGTTGTGGGGGCCCCAGACTTGTAGCCCATGAAGTAGGACCCGCGGTCGCCCTGGATTTCGGACCCACGGTCGCCCTGGATTCGGACCCGCAGTCGCCCAGGATTTTGGACCTGAGGTCGCCCTACCCGTGGTCGCCCCCCTACCCGCGGTCGCCCCCCTACCCGCGGTCGCCCCTACCCGTGGTCGCCCCTACCCGCGGTCGCCCCTCAGGAAGCACACCACGTCACAGCCACGTAGGACAGTCCGTTTTACCAAGGGGTAAAAAAATTTGAAATCCGAAATCCGTACACGACAACAAAAACCGCCCTTACTCGACAACTCGACAATTCGACATGCGACATGCGACGTCTATTAGACACAAAAACTCGAAATTCTGTCAGACAAGACAACCCTGGTCAAAATGAATATCAAACTTTACAACTTCCACCTCTTCAAGTAGATAATTCCAACTTATCACGGATATCTATAACAAACAATAAACTTGATAAGGTAAAATATGCCAATAGTGGACGCTTGTCATCCTACAACCTTCAATTCTCAAGTGTACTTTTGTAAGTACTTTTGATTTTATTAATTTTGTAATCTCTTTCAAAAAAATTTACATATTTAATTGTCTTTTGAATGATTTGAAGTTGAAAATTTAACATCTAATTGTATTAGACATTGGTCTTGAATACTTTACTTATGAAATTGACAGCCTTGGAGGCAATCCTATATGCGACAAGATTGAAAACACAATTTTATCAAGCATATGTCGGTTGAATCGAACAGAAGAACCACAACATGGTATGATCTTGACTGTTGTTGTTGAAGGTGCTTATAATATAAACACCTATAATATAGGTATCTATAAAGTAATTACTCTAGAATTATAGAAGTTTTTTATAATATAGACATGTATATTATAGGTGTCTAGTAATGGAGTCATGCTCCTAAGTTCACCTAATAGAAACCTTCAATTTCAATGGATGAAAATTTAAATAAGAATTTATAAATATATCAAATATAACAATCATTGATGTAAATTTATGTTCTTCTAAGTTGAAAGTAATCATTTTTAGGGAATCCTTATAATCATCACTACCAATTATTTCATAAAGCATTTCAAAACATAAAATTAGCGCATGGTAAAATAATAATGCATTTGGAACTAAAAAAGTTTTCAACATGAATTCTTATCTTTCAACATTTGAGAATTCAATTTCAAGTTTAAATAATTACCCTTTAATCAAATTAATATTTTCAATTTTGACTCACAATTACCATGAAATTTGTGTTTCTATTCAATTCTTGTTAAGCTTATGATGCTATGATTACATACTTCATTTGGAATATAGTTCCATACACAAATCCCAGTCAAGTAAATATTTACAAATTGTTGTTGACATATTGTTGTTGAAATAGTTATTCCAAAGTCTAATACAAAGATGAAGGTTATAATTGCAACATCGACATCATCAACTCTTTTAATACTACTTTTGATAACGGCTATATATGTATGGCGCTTGATTGGTAGAATCAAAGCTCTTCACATCATTTTAGAAGGTGAGATAGTCTTGGTCTTTCTTATAACTAATATTTTGACAAAAGCTAGTTCAATAAAGAAAATATTAAATGCCAACATTGCCAACATCAAAAAGTGAAGGTTCTTGATCTAAATAATTGAGCAACTCATTCACCTCATTTGGATGTATTGTTTCATTATTTCATTTATATATCCATCTAACTTTCAGATTTGCAATTAATAAATCCTTGATTTTGTATGGTTGTCAAATATTTCAAGGCTTTCACATATAGTTGCATCCCTACAAGTTTGTCCAAAATTTGGAAAATCATGAAATTTTTTCATGTTGATAACATATTTGAATTGGTGATGTTAGAATTTGACAAGAAAGAAGTGAAGCCCAATTGATATTCGTACAGAGAAGTGAAATTGGCTACAAACAATTTTGACAAGGACAACAAGCTTGGTGAAGGAGGTTTTGGTGTAGTATACAAGGTACAATATGTGTTTGAATGCCAATGTTTTGACATTGTAATAGTGTTTGAAGATTTACTTGCTTTAGAATCATCTTTCCAAAAGACTTTGATGGCTTTGTGGATTTGTTTTTTTAATAGAAAATTGTAATTCTAATGATGGCTATATTTTATTTTATAAGAAATCAATTTCATTCTAAATTTTGATAAGCATGGATTCTCTTATTCATAGCAATTGTCTTTTGATTTAGAAAGCGTTTGATTTTAGTTCTCTAATTGCTTTCTATTAGAGTCTTGGATTGATTCTAAAACCTCTTGAATTCTTTTAAAGTTGATATGGATTAGGGTCCTTATATCATCTAAATTGAAGCATAGATAAATTTAATTTCTCCTCATTTATATTGAGATTTGGAAACCAAATTTTTTTAGGAATTATTGTTTCACTAAAATACGACAATTGATAAAATAATTATATTTTTTTGTTGCTTAATTAAAACCCCTAACTAGAAGATGAATGGACTTCAATTTTGAGGAAAGCTTCAAATTAAGAAGAAGTTTGTAAATTTCCAACACAAAATGTTGCTTCTCTCTCAATTCCAATATTAGTCAATAATAGGATGCTACAAATATAAATTATAAAATATAGATTATAATTTTTAGAGCCCACTTTTAGAAAAAGGTGATTAAATTCTTTTTCATGAAAGTTGATCTTAGATTGATCCTTGTACTTTCAAGGAGAGCTTTCAGATGGAACACAAGCAACTGTGAAGAAATTGACAATGTCATCAAATCAAGTGCTTTTTGAGTTTTTGAATGAGGTGGTTGTCATTTCTAGCTTAAAACATTGCAACTTGGTGAAGTTGAAAGGTTGTTGCTTAGGAGATGGAGATCAACGCATCTTGGTGTTTGAATACATGGAAAACAATAATCTTGCAGAAGCATTGTGGATGCATGGTATGATCCCTTTGAATTCCCTCTATATGTCTTATTTTAAATATATCAATTTCACATACATCTTTACATAATGGGATCGGATTTTGTTGCAGGTGATTTGCAAAGTAACATTGAGCCTCCATATTTGGATTGGAAAATGAGGTTCAATATCATTGTTGGTATTGCAAGAGGGCTTGCATACCTTCATGAGGAATTACAACTACCAATTATTCATAGAGACATTAAAGCAACCAACATCCTTTTGGACAAGAACTACAATGCAAAAATTGTAGACTTTGGTTTGGCATATCTATTTCCAGTTCTTGATAATGAAGCTTCGCATTTGACTTTGATACAAATTGCATGAACAAGGTGAATGAACTTTACTTCTCAAAGAAATTTTGAAGTATAGAAATTGTTAAAACATATAAATATATTTTTGTGAATCATGAATTTTCATGTAGTATTGGTTGTTGTAACCACATGGATTAATTCACCTTGTAGAGTAAATTGTTTGTTTTACCGTATATACTCTAAATACATTCACTATAAGAAACCCGCGTTTTTTGTGATGGCAACAAAAAACACGGCATGTTTTTGCGGACAGGACGGTGTCACAAAGTTTGAACCAATGGGTGGCAAATTCCGATGGACATTGCAAAAAACATGTACATGTCCATGAAAAAACATGGGCATTATACAAAAAACAAGTATGTTTTGCAAGACATCCAAAAAAATGTTGTCATATTTTTTGTGATATGCAAAACAATATGACAATGCCATGTTGGCAAAGTCAATCAATTTCACTACAAGTAAATTTCCAGGAGTTATAGGACATCCATGTAAAATGTTAACCCAATCTAAAAATCATAGGAGAAGGGTAGCTGCTTGGGAGTCTTCCAAAAAACCCTTTCATGAATGGATGATGAAGCTACTATTCACTATTTTTTAGTTAGGATTTCATGAAGCACAAAATCTGTTGGCATCTCTTCTATAAGCATGTGTGTGCATAAACATAATTATTGGAAATATGTCTAAATCCTTTAGAATTTCATATACCAAGTACAATGTACTAGACTTTTCAAATTATGTTCATATACATCAACAACTTATAGGAATAAATGAACTCTTATTTTAATTGTGTTCAAATTGTTTATAATAATTCCTCCATCCCTAATACAATACTACAATATTGATAGTTCATAAATGTATCACAGAAGTAATTTTTGTAAGAAAATGTGATGCTCATCCAAACAAAAAGTCACCCCCCACCTTCCACAAAAGACATCCATTTACAAAGATGAAAGATTCTACTATATTTTTAATTAGAAAGTGCAAAAAAATAATTCCTAGCATTTGTTTTTATTTCTATTCAATGGGGGGATTTTATTGCACTACATCTACAAGAAAAGCTCCCATTGTCGTCACTTCTAGTATTGGTCATTGATTGAATAAAGAACTTTGTTTTGAAAAAGCGACTATGTCATTTTTTCTTTAGAAAAACTATCCACAAATCAAGTCGAATATTAAGTGTATTTGAGCATAATCAATATCCATTTCATACCACAAGGGGACCTATACAATCCATTTCACACCTAGATAAGCAACTCTCATATTATATACCATTCATTATAATTACTTATAATGCATTTTTCTTCAATCTCAATGAATGTAATTTGCTATGATGTAAAAATTGCTTGTAGTCCTTCCAACAAAAAATCCAAAATCGTATTCATATACATGACAGGTATATTCTTCAAAGACAATAGTAGTATTAAAAAACTTATTACATGAATTTTTTTAATGCATGTATCATACCAAAATCTACCCAACTATTTGGTGTTCTCGGTAATTTAAAAAAGAAATAGAACATTACAAACAAATGTTAATTTCAATTGGAGGGAACTCCTTCTATGGATTTTTAAAAACTCCACATACTTCTTTTTATTCTTCATATATATATAATTTTTATTTTATTATTTATTATTTATTATTTATTATTTTATTTTAAATATATAAGTCAATTTTTTCTACATTTCATCTTTTTCTAATTGGTCCTCATGTACCTTCTTGATCAATCTAATTTCATATACTTTTCTATAGAAGTTGTCTTGTAATCCGTTCTAATGCCATTGACCCTTGCATATCATACAAGAGTTGCATCTCTAGAACTTTACATTCTTCTGTAAGACAAATTAGAAGTTTTTTCATACATTAAATATCACAATTTCAGTACATTTTAGGTTCAATTAATTTTGTATAATACTTGCACTATCAATTGACATTGATGACTTCCATTTCATGTGCTCTTGCTATCTTTTAAAAAATTTCAAAGTATACAAAATCTTTTAAAAGAAATACATTTTCTCTCATTTGCTTTGTACACATAGATGGAGTTTGATACATACTACAAACAAAGGTGTAGACAGACTTTGGGGTCATTGCAAGAAAAAAAAACATATTTTTGTAGCATTTTCTCAGTCCTCATAATTTTTTGCTGAAATACTTCTTTATTAGAAAACAATTTGAAAGAAACATGAGAAATATGTCCAATGTATACACCTTTACAAAAAAGATACCCTAGGAAGGAATAGCATAAAAAAAAATTGTGAGTGGAAAAACTGGAAAAGTGCAGAATCTCATGAAGATAGGTACTTTGACATTTTAATTTGTAAAAAGTAGGAAAAACAATTTTCAAGAATACTAAAAATAGGACATTTGAAAATAGTTCATGTTTTAGGGATTTCACAATTCAAATTGTATTAGAATATATTAAAATCTTCCAAAATCTATCAAAATCATTTGGAGTTTTCTATAGAGTATAAATTCAAAGTTTGAATTTTAATCAATTGAAATTTTCAATAGGTATAATTTGATTTTGAATGTGATTTAAATTCCAATGAAATTCAATAACTATGATGAAAACTTAATATTTCATCAAAATTTTAATAAAATTCAACTCTAATTCAAAGTTAGGTTGAAATAACTTAACCCCTAAAGTTCCTTGACTATGTTATCACCAAAAATGCTCAAAAACTGCCATTTTTTATATAAGTACCAAATTTCTGAAAAAAAAACTTTTTTTGACACATGTAACCATACGATCTTGTAGAATGCTAGTTTGAGAAGATGTGCAAAAAATTTCAAAAATTTCTACCTTGTAGATTGTAAGATATTAGAGTTTGAAGTGACAAAATTCTTTTTTTTGCCCCTGCAAAAATCTGGGCAGATGCACTTTACAAGGTCAGATCATTATGAAAAAATGTCCAAAATGGTTGCAACTCTGTGGAATCATTCTTCAAGTTAAGTTGGCTACATGCTTTAAAAAATTCAGATTTTTTGGAATTGTAAAACATATAGGAAAAAAATAATAAGTAGAAAGATGTAGGGAATGATTCAAAATACTAAATTGTTAACAATTTATTTATGGAATTGAAAAATGAAAATCCAATGGTTGTAATGTTGTAATTAAAAATCTACAACATTTGAGAATTTATGAAAAAGTTTATATATACTTCTACAACATTTGAGAATTTTTATTCTATTTTTTGAGACATTGACTAAGATGTCTACATGTTTTTTGAGTTGTTTTCTAGGGACATCAAATCAAATGTCTCTAGAGACATTTTTGCAATGTTTATTGAGACATCCAAATGTTTTCATAGACATCAAATGAGGCATTGCCGTGTTCATCTCATGTTCATCTTTGAAATTTTACTTTTAATACAAACTACACGTTCTACATATCCCATATGGTTTGCCATACTTCCTACCACCCCACTTCTATATAAGCTTGTGTTTTCATTTCAATATACTCACAATAAATTCCCAAATACAGTGTATCTTGTATGGTGTATTGTACTTGTTGTATAATGTATGTTGTGTAAATGATGTATGTTGTATAATGTATGTTATATTTTTAATGTATGTTATATTTTGTATTGTGCAAGAAATATGGTGTATTGTGTATGAGTGTAGTTGGTTATCTCAATTGATGTCTTCGAAAACATGTGGATGTTGTAGTTGATGTCTTCGAAAACATATGGATGTTGTAGTTGATGTCCCAAAAAACATGTGGATGTCTTGGTGGACATCCATTTTGCAAAGGACATGCCATAGCATAAGGGACAATGTAAATGATTTAATTGTAAACATCAAAGGAAACATGTGCATGTCACAGAAGATGTCTTTTGGGACTTCAGATTGGACACAATACAATGAATATGTCAAAATTCTGAACTACTACAAAGTTGACATGTGGTAGTGATGTCATGGCTAACGTCATCCAAAGAATGGATGAAAAAGTAGCTTATGTGGCATTCACTGCTCTGTCATCGCTGAGGTGGCGCACATGTGGCATCCACATGGCAACTTCTTAACATTTTAAAAGACCATGTTTTTTGTAATTTTGCATGTTTTTTGCCTTGTCAATCCTGACACATTTTTTTTGATATCAAAGTTGACGTAGTTGATGTCCACGCAAACATGACTACCACGTTATAGTCATGTCACAAAAATCGCGGGTTTCTTCTAGTGATTATAGATGTCATAGATTTGTGAAACACTTGGATGCTAATTTCACGAGTTTTTGAATGCTTTGGTATGTAGAGGGTATTGCTCCCCCAAATATGCGGCCCATGGTCATGTGTCAACAGCCCTTGATGTATATAGTTTTGGGATTCTTATACTTGAGATTGTGAGTGGAAGGAAAAACATTGATCTTGAAAAACCAAGTGAAGAAATTTATTTGCGAGAATGGGTGAGAAATTTTGATGGAAACTTACTCTCAATTATCAATAATATAAATTTCATCTCATTCATGGTCTACAATTATTGTAAATTCATCATTTTTGTTTAGATTTGTACTTATATTTGTGAATAAATTAATTTGTGTTTCTATAGTTGGATGTTGATCTTGCATATATTAATGTAATATATACACCAATACTATATTCATTTATATAGTTTATTTAGTAGTAAATATACCATGACTAATTTATAGAATTTTTTAATACTTTACAAGCTTGGAAACAATACGAAGCAAAAGCATTAGTGACACTTATTGATCACACGATGGAACATTCTCCAACAGACTTGGAAGCCATCCTACATGTCCTAGTTGTAGCACTTGCATGTGTGGATTATAAGGCTACAAGACGTCCTAAAATGCATGATGTTGTACCTATGCTTTTTGGAAATATGTCAATTAACCAATTTCAAACAAACTTTGAAGATGGTGATGAGATTGTTGAAATGAGTGCTGAATTTCCAGGTACATTGGATACAATATCTTCCCTTTGGAGCAATGAAAACCTCCATGCAGATGATTGTGTTCTATTGAGCAATATTGGTGACCTTGAAATGAATTGAATGGTTAGATAAGGTTGCTTACTATGTGCTCCAAAGATAGCAATTAACTTGCAAGTGATGACAATTGAATAAGCATATGATAGATGATTTTTGTATCATTCTACAATTGCCCAACCATGTTGATGTTTCTTTTAGCTTCCATGACCTTCTTCAAAGGCCTACTTGGTGATTTACTTTTAGATTGTTTGTGACCAATAGATGACATTTTGTTTGTGTTGCTTGAATTCCTTGAAAAAAGATACATATTTGAATTTAGAATGTCACACAAAAATCATGAGTGACATACTTTAAACATTTTGTTTTAATCAAAGACGAATGTTTTGGGTAGCTATTACATATTTCAAGTTCTTTTTACAAAATATGGCATTAAAATGTATGAAGATTTTTTCAAAGATTAGATGAGTGGTATCTGGAAGTTCTAAATTATTTTGAATGCATTGTTATTACAAGACCTAATGATGAAGTATTCAATTTGAAGTTTTGTGAATCAAATAAATATTTTGGAATAGATCGATATGTAATAGTAGATTGTATTAGGCCCTTATTTGTAAGAACTCCCATGGTTGTTTCTATGTTTGATTTACTTTTGTTTGTTTATTCCAACATTTGTTTAGTTTAGTAGTAAGTATTTTTTTATAATCTATGTGGGGTATATTTAGTATAGTTTGTATTCTTTCTTATGTTGCATATGTGAATGCAAACCTTCCAATGATACATTTTCTTGTCGTCCAACCTTTTGCCTTGCCCCTTGCTCTCTTTCAAAAAACAACAACTCTTTCATTATATTATAGGGGCCTATATGTGTGATTTCTTCTATATGAAATACAAAACAATCAATTATGGTTGAGAAAGTTTAGAACTCTAATTTGGTCAAAATGGACTATATCTTTAGTTAATTTCAAAGATTGGAAATGATTTCTTTAGATTGATAGTCTTCATTTATTTGATCTACATATATATGTATTGACCTAGCTTAAAGACACAACAAAAAGCAATGACCTAGAGACAAAGAGAAAGAAGTGGTAGAGATTGCATTGTCCAATAGGTTGTGAGTCCAAATGTTCTCCCTTAGGTTACAACAAGTTATACAATTCATATATTGAATTGAATGTATATTGATTGTAATTTGTTGATTAATGATTGCCTCCAAATTTAGTGGTCTTGCAATTAAATTAAATTCTATTTATTTGTAATTAGGGGATCTATCAAAGAAATTAAGGGCACTTTACATTGTAGCCGTCCAAGTTAAGAGGCCGTGGGATTGAGTGGCCAAATTTTGTTGAGAGTCCAAAGAAATGAACAATAAATAGGCAATAAAATATAGGAATTGAAGCCTTTGGCTGGCTATAGTGTGAAACCTCCAAAGGCCAAGTCCAAAGTTCAAACTCTTAGTAATTAATTCCCACCTATCAATCTAACAATTGAGATCTTATAATAAGTCAATAGCCTCTTGGCCATAGTTTGGGTCTCTGTGGGCGCTTATTTACCCACCCTTGGTAAATAGGCAAACACAACTAGATTCTTGTGTTACAGTGAAATTCTATCCTAGCGGGTGCCTAACGTCAATCCATTGTGCCTTCCAAGCAATAGATCTTTTCTAATTTCCTATATTCGTTCTTCCTAATTGTGATCCTTATGGACCCAAGGTTGGATACTTCCTATGCTAACTGATATGCTATGGAGGTTCTATACCTAGGATTCTATAAGTCTAATCTATCCCTCTAACGTGAAAGGCCATCTCATACCATTTTTGAAAACCTAGAATTCATCCATTTTGGACAATCCTATGAGGAATTATGGGCAGATGAAGTTTTATCCAAACGACACTCTAAACTTCATCCAAGGTTTTCTAAGGGTTCGGAATTTCAAATGGGTATGAGCTTGAACCTACAATTCTGAATTCCTGTGATCTATCTAAGGACCAAGTTTCAACTTGGATGGATGAGATCTCCTATAATTCATCCATTCCTTATTCTAAACTTCATCTGTCTATATCTTTTGTGTTATAACTCCAATACCTACGTGTTTTATCTTTTTGGAAATCTCTTGACACCTACTCTAAGGTTCTTTTTCTTAAATCTGACCTGGCCTATGTCCTACTAGCATCTAGCTCTTGACCCTGTCTAGTAATTGACACCTACGAGGGCTTGTATGAAGAGAAAAAAGTCTAATTTCTTACCTTAGCGCGGAGGACTGCAATTAAGTTAGTCAATTCTCCCTCTTCCGCCATTGTAAGTCACATGAAAGACCCAGCTAGTTGGTCGAAATATCCCTTAGTAACGGGCCTTGTATTTACAAAAAAAAGAAGGGGCTCTGTCTTTCCCTTAGCTTTCTTTCTTTTCCTTCGACCTCATCTCCATACCCCACTAATTGGGGGGGTTGGGCACTAACAACTTGTTTACGTAGTTCTAAATGTGGGCTAACTACCACTTATGTCCAACCTACCTTCTTGTGTGTCAATTTGTCCTTATGGTGGAGGAGGATTCTTGGAATTTCTCCCCTATCTTCCTAATTCTCCCTATCTAAGCCTTATTCCTTCTCTCCTACTTCATTCTTTGAGCTTCAAGGTTGCCCTTGCAGAGTTGTTGTTGTTGCATGGAGGATTTAAAAGAGGATGAGGGTTCTATGGTTTGGAGGGTGGTGAAGTAGAGGTGTTCTCTCGTGACTACTCTAATCCTTACTATTCTACTTGGTACTCATGTTTCTCTTTATGCTATTCTACCCTTGTCTATGCTACTCTATCCTACTTTCCTACCCTTGTCTATCCCCTAATTTCTAGCTTTAGACTTCCATTTTCCCCTCTCCAATTTTTATGTATTGTATAGATAGTCTCAAGGTATCTAGAGGAACCCAAAAAGAATGAACAAAAAACACAAGCTATTTGAGAGCCCGAGCTAGTTGGGTGCCTAAGTTGGTTGCAAACCCAATTGGTTGTAAAGTTTGGCTATTGGGTAGCCCGCTAGTTGCAAAACTTGGTTGGTTAGGTGCTTGACTGGCTGTATAGGAAAAAATGATAATAGCAACAAAAAAAAGGATGTAGCCAAAAATACAAAGGGAGGAGGTGAAAAGAAAGAGGGATAAGACACCCTTTTCACCCCCATTCTTTGGTGTTGCCTACTTTTTGGACATTAAACTTTGACTTGTCTCCAACATGTTTTGGAGACTAAACTTTGGAGTGAACCCCTTAGGTAAACCCAGATTGAGTCGTTAGGTTGATTTTAACACCAAATCTTGACTTCCCTTGACCGCTGGTGTTCAAAACTCCGCCATCTGAGAATTTAACACACAATCTAGGACTTGGACTAGTTAAAAAAGGGAGTGTCTTATCATCCCAAGGGGACCACCCCACTCTTTTCCCAACTAAGACAAGGAGGACTCACTAGTAGAAAATTGTGTCCAAATCAACAGAAAATCATCAAAAACTTGTTGATTTGAATACTGCATTGACCGTTTTTACATTTTTTTGTTGATTTGAGCCCAAGCTAACACAATGGTTAACAAATTTTTGTTGATTTGAGCACAAGTTAACAAAATGGTTTAACAAATTTTTGTTCATGTGAATAGTGCAACAACCAAATCAACATGTTTTTGTTCAATGTGTTAGGGTTGTGTTGGGGTTGTTTTAGGGTTGTTTTAGGGTTGTTTTGAGGTTGTTTTGGGGGTTGTTTTGAGGTTGTTTTGGGGTTGTTTTGAGGTTGTTTTGAGGTTGTTTTGGGGTTGTTTTGGGGTTGTTTTGGGGGTTGTTTTGGGTGTTATTTTGAGGTTGTTTTGGGGGTTATTTTGAGGTTGTTTTGGGGTTGTTTGGGAGTTGTTTGGGGGTTGTTTGGGGGGTTGTTTGGGGGTTGTTTGGGGGTTGTTTGGGGGTTGTTTTGGAGTTGTTTGGGGGTTGTTTTGGAGTTGTTTGGGGGTTGTTTTGGAGGTTGTTTGAGGGTTGTTTGGGGGGTTGTTTTGGGGTTGATTTGGGGGTTGTTTGGGGGGTTGATTTGGAGGTTGTTTTGAGGTTGATTTTGGAGTTGTTTTTGGATTGATTTGGGGAGGTTTGAGGAGGTGTGGGGAGAGGGGTGGATTTGGATTTTTTGAGGTTGTTTTTTGAGTTGTTTTTGGATTGTTTGTGGAATGTTTTTGAAATCTTTAAGAATTTTTTCAAAAATTATGAATTTAGAGTTCAAATCGTATTTTATTTTCAATTATATTTTGAATCTGATTGAAGTTCTAATTAAATTCATAATGTAATTCAACTTTGGTTGTATCAAGGTTTTTAACATATGAAAGGCCCGTAATTGCTTCTAAATATTAGTCTTCAAAGAAGGCTTAAATCTTCATTTATATTTATTTTTTCAATAGATTTAACTAAATGATCTAACTTATATTTATTTTGACCTATTTTCCATCTTGAAATTGTAAAATAAAAAACTTCACCAATTGCAACATCATGATGCTTGGATTTAAAAAAAATAATGTTTCATTCATACCAAATGATTATATTTCATTTTTCCAAAATTTTATTTGAAAAATTTAGATACATATCAATTCTATAATTTGTAATTTTCCATCATATGCTAAAAAAATATATTAAAGAATCTATATTAAAAATTGCAACAAAAAATATTTTATATTCATGCTTGGAGAAAATAATAAGTGGATATAAATAGAGATTGATTTACAACATTCAATGAAAAGAATTCTAGTAATGAAACTAAAGATTTCCAAATCTAATGGTTGTAATGTACTAATGTACATGTTGTAGTCAAAAATTTGCATCCTATTTTTGAAATTTAAAAAATATATATTTGAAATTGCATTCAATAAAGAAACTTAAAATTTACTATACAGTGCAATTTCTACTTTAAATTGGAAATTGAAATTCTTCATGAGTTTCACCTCCCTAATCTATATAGAACAATCCAAAAATTCTCACAAGATTAATATTTTAGAAACTAATTTGAAATTCCTATTTATTTGAAAAATACATTCAAATCTACTTGGCTAACATGCATACATATCTAGAAAATCTATACATCATACAATAACTTTCTCATGATGTAATCAAAAGTTATAAAAATTGTGAGTCCTTCAAACTATCCCTTCACCACATGTTGTGTAAAATTTTAAAGGAAAAAAAAGGGAATTCAATTTTTAAATACATGAATAAAAACACTAGAAATATTGTCAAAAAATTCTACTTTGTTCTTTAGAGGTTTAAATTTAAATTTAAATTTTTCTGACCCCTAAAGGACCATTGTCCCCTTGGTGGACAAAATGGATTTCGGGCAAGTTTGTATGATCTTAATTTTTAGTTAAACTTTTTGAAACCTCCTCATAAGATAGAAAAACTTATTAGCTTCGTGGTAATATAGATTTTATTTCAGTTGGTGCTTGGGAGCAAAAGTTATGGCATCTTAACCATAAATTTCACGTCACTAGGCAGAATAAGAAATGTACAGAAATTTGAAATTAATTTTTTAATTTTTTCCTTCTTGAAAATCATATTTTTGTCTACATGTGAAGCTTTTATTCATTCCATTTGATTAGTACTATGAAAGTTATAAACAATTTTGTTTTTCGGGCAATTTGAACATCTTCTTGAAAAAATAACTTATTGGATGCAATTTTGGATGCAATTTTGGATGCAATTCTCACAATTTTTCAAAAAAAAATGTTTAACAACTTTAAGTTTCCTATTTAGAACAATCTCACCATTGACATTATTGTATTTCAATTCCATTTTAGAGCTATTAATGCTTTAGTTTTTCTTTCAATCTTGAACTTGCTTCTACTTAATAATTTAAAAAAAAATGAAAATCAAGCGTGTTTTTAAAAAAACAAAATTTAATTCTAAACTTTCAACACAATTCTTGAACAAATTTTTTTTTAAATATTTAAATTGTAGATGAGCAATTTCCAAATTCTAATGTAGAGCTATTCAAATTGTATGTTCTACATTACAAAAAACTTGAATAGGAATTGTGTCCAAACCACCTCCTAGTAAAATGTTTGCCAAATAATTAAAATATCCTTAATTGAATTGAAGTTTTTAACACTAAAATTTCATGTGGAAAATTTTTAAACCACCAAGTTTGACATTGTATAAGCAATAGAAATATTTTCTATTAACTACTTAACTCACAATTCAGTCTTTTTTCAATTCAACAGACTTTGGAGGCTGTTTTTTCATAGTACAGTCTGTTTTTTCAAAAAACTTCAAACTAGTAAAAGTTGGAAGATCAAGTAAACTTTCATCTCCAAAAATCCGTTTGTGATTTTGAGTCTTCAATAAAAAGTTATGGGCAAAATTCAGAGAGAGTGTTCGTAAATATCAAAAAATAATTTCATTCCAAACCCTCTCTGAATTTTGCTCATAACTTTTTACTGAAAACTCAAAATCACAAACGGATTTTTGGAGATGAAAGTTTAATTGATCTTCCAAATTTTACTAGTTTGAAGTTTTTTGAAAAAAGGTACTATACTATGAGAAATTAGCCTCCAAAGTCTGCTGAATTGAACCAAAAATGACCAAAATTTGAAAACCGAAATAAATAACTTTTTTTTCCCATTATGGTCATGTAATTTTTCACATGGTGCAATGGATAAGACCTTGCACCCCTAGCCGAGGGGTGCAAGGTTCAAACCCCATTGCACCCCGCCCGCGTGGGGTGCCACCTAGGCGCTGCCCGCTCGCATGGTAGTTTTTAATTTTATTTTTTTTCAAAATTAAAAAATTGAACAAAAATTAACAAATTTTTGTTGAAAATTATGTACAAATCAACAAGTTTTAGTTGCAATTTTTGTCCAAATCAACAAGTTTTAGCTAGAATTTTGTCCAAATCAACAAAAACTTGTTGATTTTTGTCCAAATCAGCAGGTCCAAATCAACACAAACTATTTTGTCCGAATCAACACTTTTTTGTGAAGTTGGATGCTGAATTTTCTACTAGTGACTAGACATGACACAATGTATAAGACTTTGGTAAGTAACAAGGACGACGGGAGTGACGAAGTGGTTAGTAGCAAGTGGTTAGTAGCAAGTGGTTAGTACCTAGATGGTAAGGACAAAAAAGAACTAGAAGCCTTCCAAAGCAGCATCACCAAAGTATGTTGGAGGGTAAGCTCTAGGGTTAGTACAACGTGAAGACTAAAAGGAAACAAGGTAATGGACCAACTCAAACACAACACTTGTGAGTGAGAAAAAAACATAGATACTCAATCCAAAGTAGCAACAAGGTATAGAAGGACCCCCCAAGTCCTCTACACTACTCAAAAAACACCGACAATGGCTCAAAAAGGAGCCTAAAAACATTGTTCAAGGGTTTTGGCCAAAGGGCCAAAATCTTCAATACAAAGTGGACTCAACAAAAATGAGTGTTTTGAGAAGAAGGGTGCCCTTTTATACTCTTTTAGGGCACCTTTCTCCCTCTTTCTAACCTAGGTAACCCTATCACTTTAGAGTTTCATCCTTATCTTTTAGGATTTTCACTTCATTAGGGTTTTTACGTAGGTCCTAATATCTAACTTTTAGAATTCAACTCCAAATCATAAACGGATTGCGCCATTGGCTTTAGGAGGCCATTTTTAATCTAGATGATCCCCTATCCCTTGTTTCTCTCCCAAAAAACTCATTGACAACTAGATCCAATTGAAATTCGTAAAAGGGTGAAAATCTAACTTTTGGAGGTTACCTTTTCTGACAAGGGTGACTAGCTAGGGTTGTCGGGAGACCTCTAGAGAGTATAAAAAGATTTTTTTTTACTTTGTTCCAACTCTGTGTGCTCCCAGAACACTGGTCAATTCCATATAAATCCCACCGTATTTGATATTTTGAGGAATGTTGGTGATTCGGACACCTCCTGCTATCAAAACTCTTTAAAACTTGTCAAAGTGCGTTATTAACTAACCTAATTTTTAGTGTGATTTTTCCACAATTCGGAAATTTTCCATGAATTTCCCCTCGTAGGTTTAAATGGTTGACCGTCCGGAAAAAGTATCTTTGCAAGTCAAAAAATCTCAAATTTTTTTTGGAGAACATCTCATAGAGTTTTCTAAGGAGCGTTCCAAATCTTGCAATAGTTTTGTGCACAATTGGTAGGAAGATAAAATCGGCCTTCTTTGATTTACTAACAATCAGGGAATCTTCCACATGCGAGGAAATCTTAGCGAATGGATTTCGCTTTTGACTCTTGTGGGCGTTTAATTATCCACCCTTGGTAACTAAACGGACACAACCAGGCTCTAAGGGGTGATACAGTTCCTATCCTAAGCGAGTGACTAAGCATAGGTCCATTGTGCCTTCCAAGCAATGGATCTTTTACTAACGTCCTAACTTCCCTAGGTGACAGCATAGCTGCCCCAATGCAAGGAAGTAGCTCGGACAACTGCCCTTATCAATTGCCAATGCGGACCATCACCTAATCTACTTTAGTGCAAGGGAAGTAGGGCCAAGTGATCCTTCTGTCTATCGTGGGAGATCCCTTAAGTTCCTTCCATCACTTCCTTTGGGCCCGAACACCCTTTAGATTGAATCAAAACTCTTGAAGTAGGTTTATTTGAAGGCTGGGCCTCCAAACTAAATAGGTCCTAATAGGTTTTTAGCTAAGCTGATTCTACATGGAGATTTTGATTTCTCAGACTAATTTAATCCAAATTTGGGACTTGGTCTCGTAACCTAATCTAGTTCTAATTTTTGGATTTGGGTATCTCAAACTAGTCTACTTCTAACTTGGGACTTGGGTCTCGTAACCTAATCTAATTCTAACTTGAGCAAGTTGGAACGGGAAAGAAAGTTGAGAGTTTGTTTTAATGACGTACCTAGCCAATGCCAACACTTGTGACATCTACCCCCGGACCTCCGGTCGCATGTGCTTGTTCCATTTGGACGTTGGTATGGTGGTTGGCCAATGCTTCACTGCTTAGTTTTGGTACGATGATACATAGTTGGGCCTTCCTGGCCCTTCTTTTTCTTTCCTCCTTCCTTCTTTAACTTGGGAACTATTCCACCAACTCTTTACGCCGGTCTTACATCAATAGTGACACTATTAGAATGATGCCCTCTATCCCTTACATGCTTGCGTCATTCTAATCTAACCTTCAATGGTTAGGGGCACCTCTTGGGATTTCCTACCCTATCTTATCTCTAAGTACTATTTATCGTCTTCCACCTCTCTCTTCCTATATCAACCCTCCCTCTTTACTTCCTAATCATTGTCTTTGTGGTCCTCTTGGTTAGAGTGGATAGGTGTAGAGTGGTGGTGTGCAGGGCGGCGCGTGGAGATGCCTCCTTCTTCTTTCTCCCTTCTATGCGTGATTTTGTTTATCTTGTTTCCTTTCTTGTTGGAATTCTTTTCTACCCCCCCTTTTTTTCCCTTGACTACTAGTACCCTAGTCCAACTCCCCAGTGACCAGCCCCAAAGCCCTAGTACCCAGGGTTGTTCGCTGCGACAGCGCGACAGACAGACGTCGCGCGACGTCTAGTAGAGCCCGCGCAACGTCACGAAAAGTCAAATTTACCTTTGACTTTACAAGAAATTACCCCCCTCCAGGTAGATGCTACATGGCATCCACTTGGCAAACTGGAGGGCGCGTACGGGTAGGAGAGTGCGGGTAGGGGTGACTACGGGTGGGCGACTGTAGGTGGGCGAGGGCGACTGTGGGTGGGCGACTGTGGATTTCTAAGGGAGACCGCGGATGGGCGACTGCGGGTTTGGCAGGGAGACCGCGGGTTCAGGAAGTGTTCTTGGGTGGGCGACCGCGGGTGCGCAAAAGGTACCTAGACCCGGTGGTGGACCCGAAGTCGCCCAATTTGGACCCGCTGTCGCCTTCTCGAGACCCACTGTCACCCTACCCAGGCCCATAGTCGTTGGATACGCAGTTGCCCTATCCGTACTCGCCCCCCTAGACCGAAGTCACTCGCCCTATATAGCCAGTAGCCCATCATCATGCTATCACCTTCATTTTCCATTGAGGCTTTCTGTCTTGCAACCTTTGTTGGCTGCATGCGTGACCCTTTTGGATAATATATATACTATTTTTTGCTATCATTTGGTTCTTAGAATTTTGCGACGTCCGCAAATCTCATGGCAACTGGAGGTAGCAGTGATGGGTCCCTTCCGGTTTTTTCCACTGTACGCACTCCTGGTGCAATTAGGAAGGCTGCCAAAGACAAGACTAGAAAAAGGAGGGGTAACATTCACAAGAAGCGATGGCATGTGTTGAACAATGATAACCACCTAGCTTTCAAAGAGTGGAACGAGGAGCCAGAGCCTTGGAGTATGCAGGTGTGCGAAGACTACATTGAATGGTGTCACATCGGGAAGTTCTTTCCGGCATGGTGCCATCATCACAACCGACACAATAACAAGGCAAATTTGAAGTATTGTGAAAATCTAGCTTTCATACGAAGGTGTTTAGAATTGTGGCAGGTCCTCTACAAAACCCCTTTTGTAGATAGGAATGAGGCCCCTTTGTTCATTGCTAGAGGTGCCTATGTTGAGGTCGCCTTGAACAAACAAGTTGACTGGACCACGATCAAAGAAAGTACCTACGTGGAGCGTCCAGAAGTTGGAATAATTCCAAGAGGGGTTCTCAAATTTCCGGAGGGTGGACTTGGGCCTTTTCGAAGTGATCCACAAAACAAAGAAACTCAAGAGGTGGACACGGAAGAATTAGAAGAGGATAATGATTCAGATGGCACACGGATTCCTAAACTTGTACGAGTGAAGGAGCAGATTATCACCCCCGTCCAAGTTCCAGTTCCAGTTCCAGTTCCAGATCCAAATGTTCAAGCCGCTTCATCATCGCGGGGAAAGAAGATGAAACATCCTGCCAAGGTGCGACGGTCCACCACGAAAATTAGATTGGCATCAGCCTCAACCACAATTGCGACTCCAATCTTGCCACCACAAGACGCCAGCAACGTCTTCGACTTTGCTTTAAGTGACGACTCACCCGTATGTGCCACAAGTCACATTCCCATTCCATAGTCTGAATTTGATGTTGTTCACAATGCGATGACGTTGGCGAAGGCTCTCGACCTCTTGAAGACCAAGGATGCACAAATTGCAACCTTAGAAGGTGATGTGAAGAAATGGCGGTCTACATGTGAACAAAAAAATGCTCTCATTTCTCAACAATCCAAAGAATTACAAGGCCTTCGAGAAAAAGAGCGTCAGACTTTCACATTGTCGGACATGGACGAAACCTTTGTTGAGCAGGATCCACATCACTTGGACAAGCTTGTTGGGGACCTCACCAGCGATGTCATTCACCTTTCTCCCCCTGCCAAGCGTACGAAGCGTTCTTCAATTCTTCCAATGGCACCACTTCCGTTTGTCTCAAGAGATTCTAGCAATCCGCACGTTGATGGTTTGCAAGGGACTCAGGATTCACTTTCGTTTCCTGCCATTCCACATCTACAATCATCAAAGGAACTTGATTTGGCTGAGGAAAATAGAATGCTTCGAGAGAAGTTGGCAGTGTTGGCAGCGACATACTATCATTGGAAGGTCGCGTGCATTCTCTCCGTGGATCGATCTCAACAAGTTGCGAAAGAGCTAGACAAAGTTTCGAAGAACTTTGTAGCAAATGCCCCTAAACGAGAGAATGGATTGACATCATGGGCATTGATGGAGGACATGTTTCCGGATAACATGTCCATGTTTGACGTGGCGGAAAAAAATGTCATAGACTGGGCACAAAATGGTTGGGACCATGGAAATCAGATGTCTAGTCACTTCAACGAAAAAGACCAAAGTCTATTGTGGCCAAAGCCAGCTCATTTCGTCTTGGATCATACCAAATGCCCCATATGTCTAGAACAATTTGGGCCAGAAGGAGGATGGGCACTTGGATCATGTACACATGTGTACCATCCTCAGTGTCTCATCACTCAATGTCTGATTAGACGACGATGTGTGATTTGTGCAGCACCATTCCATGATCGCTTGTATACCATGTTCAACTTGATGACTTACATGCCACCTTCTTGGGAACACAATAGAGACACGACGGCAGAGACACGATTTTGGGGACGAGACTTGCTTTGGAGTTGGCGAGAAGGCCTACATGATCAAAAAATGGGAGCTGCGGCCTCACAATTGAATTGGGAAATGGACCCGCGTGAAATTCTAAGAGTGGCATTCAACCTTATGGGAAAAGGAGCTCACAATGCAGGGAAGAGGGCGGGTTTTTTTCAATGCCTTGGTGGATATTTTGATAAGACATCCCAAACCTTCAAGTGGGGTGCTCATCCGGAAGGACACCGTTGGAATTTTGAAGGTGAACAAGGGGCTAATCGTGATGAAAATGCCACTCTAGAAGACTTGAATAGTATGGCTTACCTCGACTCAACATACGGGCCTTATTATCAAAGCCAAGCACTCGATTATCTATTGGAGTTACACTCTCCGCAAACTAAAAGGACACTTGAAGCTCTCAAGAACTCCAATGTCTTGGAATCTATTTTAGAAGCAGATGGACCTGCTTCAAGGACTCGTGCTAAGAAGAAACTCGTTGTTGGAGAGTCCAATGATTACGAACAAGGTGCAACGAGTGGTTCTCAGAACAATCCAATGGACTTGAACTAAATATTTCTATGAGATACTTACTTCAACGGTGGTTCTAGTTAATCGTAGTAGTATACAAGATGTAAGGCCCATAGTATAAGGGCCATAGTATATCCATACTCGCACAATGTAGTACTCTAGCAAAAGTTAGGGTTCAGATGTTGGCTTCTAAAACTATACCGCCTTGGCTGTGTATTGTACTACTATGCTTATGGACAACAACCTTCTATTGCTTTGGTTTTGAAGGTTTGGGCATACTTATACATTTGTAGCCTAAAATGTAATTGGTGAAATGCAAATACATTTGTTGTAATGCCTCGCACAATGATTCCATACACGGTCCCCACAAAATTGCTATCTTCAAATCTTTTAATGAATTTTTTCCTTTTGGATTTTTTTCTCATACAACATGTTTTGGTTTACATGGAAAAATTTGATTCATTCCATTCAGATTTTTTATGAGAAAGTTATGGACCATTTTCTTTGGCGGGCAACTTGAGTCTACAGCTTCTTCTTTTAAAAGTTGCTTGTAGGATTTGTTTCTCCAGGCAATTTCTACAATCTAAAAAAAAATTAGGTCCGGTCACATAGTTAACTTCACTTGATAGCACACTCTCACCATTTTCATTTCATTTTAGAGATATTCATTATTTAAATTTTACAACTACATCTTACCTACTTCTACTCAACAATTTCTTAAAGTATCCAAAATTGTTTTTGAAAATTGTTTTTTTCCCACACATAACCATACGATCTTACACCTTACTAGTATGAGAATGTGTGGAAAAAATTTCAGAATTTTTCATCTTACAGATTGCAAGATATCCGCATTTAAAGTGAAAAAATCAATTTTTTCAGCACATTGCTGGACTACATTATTTGACTTTTAACATTTTTCACTTTAATTTCTTGCACTACAGAGTTTTGAGCTTTAAACAAATATAGTGGAGAATTGAGTTGAGAGTCTAAATAAAAAAAAGGTTTTCAAAAAAACTTAATTTTCATTCTTAAAAAACTTGTAGAATAGAAGTACATATGAGATTGAATGAAAATCTATTTTCTTTCTAAGATAGAATTAAAATGCACTAATCCCCACGGTCAAATTGTTGTTGCAAGCAAACTAAACCATGTCAAACTTCTTTTCTTGAACAATTGCCAAAATTGCGTTCCTAAATTAATCTTACAAGGTATTTTTCCCACCAGAAGCTCTAATTGCCCAATAAACAAGATTGTCCATAACTTTCTCATAAAATATCCAAATGAAATGAAAAAAAGCTTTCCGGATAGACAAAATTATAATCTATGAGGGAAAAAAACTTAGAAAAATAAATTCAAATGCTTGTCACATTTTTTTGCTGCCCATTCTCCCCTGCTTTGGAGTTTGGACTATATGGGCATAACTTTTGTTCCCGGGCACCGATTGGAAAAAAAGTTATATTACCACAAAGGTAATCGTTTTTTCTATCTTCAAATAAAGTTTCAAAAATTCAGTCCCAAATTTCAGCCCGTAGGTACCATCTCTGACATCCATTCTTGCAAAGACACCAAATTCATAGCCCTCGTATTCAAAATATAATAAAAACATATGTACATTTCAAAAACAAAGGTGTGAATTTCTTTATTCCACAAAACCTTTGGAAAATCAAAAATTGGAAGGCCAAATTGTTTTTTTCTACCACACTAGATCCAACCACTAAGCATTTTTTTCACTATTCACAAAGTCACTTTCTTTGGGCTCCGGTCTCATTCTTTGAAGTTCCGCACGGGTGGCACCTATGCCTTCATAGGCCCACTTGCGCCATTCCTTAAAATAAAGGATGTGGCGCTCCAAGTCCAATATGCCCTCGTGCAACAACTCTTGTTTTTTCTCCAGTAGCTTCACCAAATAAAAAAGCGTTGCTCTTTCTTCTGTATTGCTACTATAATCCGGAGCTAAAGCCAAGATGCCCTCTTTTTTGGCTTCTTTTAAGGCATCATCATAATATTCCATCTCTAGCTCACGTATTTGAAGATTCAAGCTTCTCCTTTCGCTTTGATGGGACCATTTATCACGTTGCAAAAGATCAAGTTTATTTTGAAGCACGCTAAATCATCGGAAATGTGTGCTCGCCCGTCTTCGATCTTCTTGAAATAATTTACTCTACTTTTGTTTAACTTAGAGTAAATCTTCTTATTTTCAGCAACGGCGTTTTCAGTCGCCTCTAACTCCTTCTTCAACCCATCCACAACAGTTGGATTCACTGGAAGATGTTGTACCTTCTCTTTCAAATTCATAAGATCCGCTACTGTTGAAGTCAAAGCTGCTCGTGTACTTTCGATCTTAGTGCCCAACATCTCCAAATTGTCTTCCGAATCATTGTCATTACTTCCGCTAGACCCAATGTCTGCACCAGAACGGTCCACATTGATCGGTACATGAACATCTTCGCTTTGTTTTTGAATCTTGGACAATGATTGCGGCTCCTCAAGCTTCCTCTTGCCCTTCTTGTCAACTTGAACGTCTTCAGCCGCCTCTTGTTTTTCTTTGCCAATGTCTTCGTCGTCACTCTCAAAAGAATATCCATCGTATTCGTGAGTGTGCTCATCTGAGCTAGAAGTTGAAGACCATTGAACTTGGTCATCACCAACAGCCAACTTGCCAGGCTTTGCCTCTAAAAGCTTCTGATTTGCTTGAAGAAGTCCTTCTTCATCCAGCACTATCGGTCTGTCCGGGCGGTCACCGATAGGAAGCTCCTTCAAGGTTGTCCAATCTACCTTTTTCTTCAATTGAACTTCAACGTACACCATTTGCACAAGATAGAAAGAGAAGTTGTCATTTCGATAAGGCTGGGACTCCAAATAGAGTTGCTGCCATACCTCCAAACACCTTCGCTGGAAGACAACACTCTTGCAGTAAGCCAAATTTGCCTTATTAGACTTCACGTGCAAAGGGTGTCGCCAAAACGGGAACAACTTGTTGATGTGGCACCAATCCACATATTTGTTTACAGTTTCATATGTCCAAGGCTCTGGTTCTACTTCCCATCCCAAAAAGGCCTTCATCTTTGGATGCAACAAGATGGGTACACGCTTCTTGCGAGGTTTGCCGCTCCTTTTACGATCCTTGTCACGAACCGCCTTTTTGTTGAGCCGAAGTCGGTATCTTGACATACCGTGTGGCGGTTGAGAGTCCTTGCCCTCCATAACGATCACTTCGTCTCAAAAGTAGCCAACTAAGTACTATGCGGTTTAGGGTTGCAAGCCTAAACCATAGGTGTAAAAAATGCTAAACGTAATCCTATCACATTTAACATTTACAAAAATACAATGTTCTCGTGAAACACCCTATGTCATCCAAGCGTGAATAAAATGAGCCGTGCAAAGGGACAAAAATCCCCCCCCCACAACTCAAACCCCTAGCTTCTGTGCACGCATTCAGCCACGTCAGCAGGTGAAAGACAGTGCGTAGAATGCCAGGGAAAATTTAATGGCGACTGCGGGTGGAGGAGAACGCTGATGTACCCGAGGTCGCCCTGGGGCGCGTGCGGGTCCTGAAGTGGGGCGAGTGCGGGTCAGCCCAGTGCTCTAGGGAGACCACGGGTCCGGAAGTGGGGCGACTGCGGGTCAGCGCAAGTGCTCCAGGGCGACCGCGGGTCCTAGAGTGGGGCGACTGCGGGTCTGGACAGGTGCTCCAACGTGACCGCGGGTCGAAGGAGCCCGGGCGAGTGGGCGACCGCGGGTCCAGGGCGACTTCGGGTCCAGGGCGACTTCGGGTCCAAGGCGACTGCGGGTCCTAGGTGACCGCGGGTCCAGGACGACCACGGGTCCACTTTGCGAAGGCGACCGCGGGTCCTGGGCGACAACGGGTCCTGGGCAACAGCGGGTCCTGGGCGACCTCGGGTCCATCTATTAATGCATGGACTTTTCTTTTCTTTCTTAGTACATGTTTATAGATTGTGATATTTTTTTCCATTTTTCTTTGCGCTGGGAAAGTGGCGATACTAAATGTTACGGAGGAGCTCCAAGCTTCAACATTCATCCACGTACTGGATAGAAAATGTGATACTAAGTATCTAAAATTCTATTTTCATTTACATTGTGGCGATTTCATCGAAGACTTTTCTAGAAGTTGAAGTTTTTCTAGCAATTTCATCCAAAATTTTCCTAAAAAATTCCTATAGCTTATAGCTAGCCTAAATTTTTTGTTGCTTTTGAGCACCAAATCTCAAGGGAAAAAAAAAGGATTGTGAGCTCAATCCCATTTGTGTTGCAAAATTTATGGAATACTAGTTTATACTTTATACTATATTTGGGGAGCCATTAGGGTTGAGGTTGGTTGTGGTACAAATGGATTCCTTATTGATTATCTGAACAAAAGTTAAATCTTTGCAATTGTTTTAGAAGAAGTTCTTGTTAACTAATTTTTTTCTTATTAATTAATTTCATTGTTAATTCTTAATTTTATTGTAAATGACTTATTTCATTGTTAATGACTAATTTTATTGTTAATAACTAATTCAATTGTTAATAACCAATGTTATGATTATTAAGTATTAACCATTGCAATTGTAACAATAATGTCTTTGTAATTGTTTTGACATGAGATGTTCATTATGTATTTTTGGATGTAGACTCAAATTACATACTATGTTACACACACTAATTTTGGTAAATTACATGCCTAATAACTAAATTTCTTGTACGGACACAAATCTATAAATGAAAGTCATTGTTGGACTTATATCATACTCCAACCATCTATGAAAGAATGTGTGTTTTTATCATTTGGATGACATATACCAAAAAAAAGAATATGGTAGGAAAACATTATGCTACTAGGAATAATATATATGGTAAAACCAGATTTACATTTATTATTGAATTCATCCAAGTTTTCTCGAATTGCGTGTTTAATAAATGACAAAGATTATGGCTACATATCTTTTTTGCAATATCCACTCTTGTTTCATTGTCTCAAAAAAGAAAAGGGGTCGCAAGAAGTCAATGAACTTCCTTTTTCCAAATAAAATAAATAGGAAGAGAGCGAAAAAGGTTAAATAAATAAATAAAAACATCTCTCATCTATTTTGAAATAGGTAAAGTACGAATAAAAAGGAAAAGTCTAAAAAAGTCTAAAATGTATGTTTCCTATATTTGAATTAGAATAAATAGGAAAAAAAAACCAACTTGCTTTTATTTTTGGAAATAGAAAAAATAATAAGAGAATGTAAATGATGTATGACTTACATTTTTTTAGGGATTGAAAAAACAACTATTTGAATTCAATGACCATGAAAGTAAAACTCCTTTCAAGTGCATACTAGCACATTTTATTCAAGAAATAATACAAGTCTTCAACATCAATTACCAACTAATTTATTTTCATTTTCTTATTTTCCTTGCGTCCATTATATACTACGGAATCAAAAAGGACCAAGAACATTTGAATTCAAAAGTTGTTATACTTTGCATAACAATGTGTAAAAGGCCATATTCAATATATACAATTTGACAAATAGCCCATTGAGTAATTGTTTTTCTAAAGACAAGGCGCGTAGCATAAAATTCCTTCATATATTTATAGGAAAATATTACAAAGTAAGCAACACATAATTGGCCACCAAGCTCATTGCTTGCACCACTAAACTCTTGCTCTAGACTATCCTATTACAAAGGTGAGTCTCGGAACACCAATTCGGGGGGCATCATGGACCATGGTGGAGACATAAGGGAATTTGTGATCTCTATACACGTTGGTCTCTTCTTTGGGTCAGTGTTCACGAGTTCACGCAACTTCATTCCAAAGTACATTGATCCCTCGCGGTTCTTGAACAAATCCTTGTCCCAATCGTCCATATCACCAATTCTCATCCATTCGGTCAACTTCCCAATAGAATACGAGTCTGACTGTTGCGTATATTTATACCGTTGTTGCATGATCGGTATGCTTGTATCGGAATTTGGAGGTCCATATGCATAAAACAACTCCGGGGCAATCCACCAACGACCTTCTCGGTATTGATCCCTCTCGGCCTTAGATGGCTTTCCAAAATGTGAAGGCGCGTTTTCGTCAAAACGACTTGATATTCCAAAATCACAAATTCCAATGTTGATTATGTCGTTTGAATAATCCGGAAAATGCAACATGATGTTCATGGGAGACAAGTCATTGTGTAGCACGCGGCACTTGTGCATGAGATTTGTCACATATACTAAAGTCCATGCCAACTTTGCCTTGTGCCTTCGGAAGAGACCAAGTTCTTTTTGTTTCTCTTCAGGAAGTCTTGTGGCTTTTTGCATTTCATGCCAGTCAATGGTTGGTGATACAGAACGATCTAAATGCCTCAACTCATTCAAATGGCCCCCATTCCACCACAAAGTGTACGCTTCATTCGTGCGAGAATGAATGGCAAAAAACTTAATGATGCCAGGGTGGTTCAAGGGGCATGCAAGGGCCTCCATGGATCGTTGCGCTCTCCCCTCGCGCGGGTTTATTGCCTTGGATACTTTCCCAGCAAAAGCGATGTAGCTTGGAATTGTATCCATTCCTTCAATGCGTACCTTACGCACTTTTGCATACCCCCCTTCACGTTCAAAAGCACTAAGGGGCACCACTTTCGCCGTATCGGGGATCCACGTGATACACAATCCACCATCTCGTGCAAATGCTGCCTACACCGCTGCATTTTTCCACTTAAAACCCCTTGCCAAGCCTCTTGCCAATTTCTTCACTGCGCTGGACCACCACTCCATTTTTTGGCGGAATGCCTTGATGTCTTCTGATTCCTCTACTATCGGAAGAAACGGTCGATAATCCTCCATCAATTTCTTGGTATTGAACATCACCGCTTTCAATGTGTTATCAAGCCATTCAAATAGTCTCGAAGAATATGTCAAGTCAATGTCTGCGAAATCATCGGATCCCTTTAGCTTGGTTAAAATCCGTGCTTGTAAATCGTTTGGCAAGGCCACACTACCAGTTGTAGGACACCTCAAATAGCTTGCCTCCAAGAATTGTACACTTTTCCCTGCGTACCACTAGAGACACGCTTCGTATGCATATCGGGTATAACTCGGGGGAGGATAGTTGGAGTCCTTGTCATGTGCTGACTTCTGCTTCTTGCCCTTCTGTCGCTCTTGACTCCCTCCTTCTTCGTTTTCATTTACAGCTATCGGAACCTCGAAAAAAATTGGATCATCGAGGTCCAGATCCCATAAAGACTTTCTCCTTGTAGTGTTGCCTTCATGTGGAAAGCCATGTTGTACTTAAAAACAATTCAAAACCGTAGTTTAAAATTCGTAGATTGAAAGGGTAAAAATTCCCCCTCCAATTGAAATCCCAGCCCACGGGCACGCATCCAGCCACCTGAAGGTAGGTGAAAGACAGTGCGCAAGGCTAAAGTAAGGTGAGAATCAGAAGTGGGGCTAACGCTTAAGTACCCGAAGTCGCCTCAGGGCGCGTGCGTTTGGGTGACTGCGGGTCGGGAGGGGGCGACTGCGGGTCTGAGGAGGGGCGACTGCGGGTCTGAAGACAGCGGGAATGGGCGACTGCGCGTTTTTGGAGCGCTGAAATGGGCGACTGCGCATCAAGGGCGACTGCGGATCGTGGGCGACCGCGGGTACCAACTAAACCATCCCGAAACTTGCACACGCAGTCGCCCACAAAGAAGTCTCTTCGACCCGCAGTCGCCCCCTACGCGCAGTCGCCCCACTGGAGATTGAGTTTGCATTTTCCAGAAAATTAGTCTCCCTCCTTGACCCGCAGTCGCCCCCTACGCGTAGTTGCCCTGATTCAAATGTGTTTTTTGCTTCGTCAATGACCCGCGGTCGCCCCTGACCCGAGGTCGCCCTAAACCAACAACCAATCTGACCCAACACTAATTAGCATCTGCAGCATATTCTAATTGATTTTTCCTTATCTCACATCCAAAATTGGTAATAAATGTTAGGCGTCAGTTCATATCAAAGACATAGCAAGGCAATGGAAGAATTATTCTTACAATGTGAAGGGTTTCCCAAACCCTAAACCCTAGACCCTAGACCTTGGAAAACAATAATACAACTTTTATCTAGAATCAAATCCTTAAACCTACATAAAATACTTACACATCCTACACGAGATGTAGTGTTTTAGACCTAAAACAGAATCATGTCTTTTTTGTCTTGTTGAATTTGTAAACAAAATGGAGGAAGTAACATATGATTAAAGGGAATTAGAAACAATAAGGGAGAGGTCCAAAAAAAACACCATCTCGTGAATCATGCCCAAATAAATCTAATTACACCTCCCCACTATTAGAATGTACATAAAACTTTCATTTGGAACTTCTTGCCAAAGGAGTGTTGGAGAGCTAATGCAAAACCTAGGATTTGTTTGTCTTGTTGAATTTGTAAACAAAATGGAGGAAGTAACATATGATTAAAGGGAATTAGAAACAATAAGGGAGAGGTCCCAAAAAAAACACCATCTCGTGAATCATGCCCAAATAAATCTAATTACACCTCCCCACTATTAGAATGTACATAAAACTTTCATTTGGAACTTCTTGCCAAAGGAGTGTTGGAGAGCTAATGCAAAACCTAGGATTTGTTTGTCTTGTTGAATTTGTAAACAAAATGGAGGAAGTAACATATGATTAAAGGGAATTAGAAACAATAAGGGAGAGGGGTCCCAAAAAAAAAATTAATCTTATGAAACATGCCCATACCCGCAGTCGCCCAAAGCGCAGTCGCCCTAGAACCCCAGGTCTGATTTTGGAAGTGATCGGGGGACCCGCAGTCGCCCCCTATGTGCAGTCGCCCTGATGGAAGGGGGGAGATTGCATTTTCGAAATTTCTGGTCTCCCACCTTGATCCGCAGTCACCCCCTACGCGCAGTCGCCCTGATTGAAGGGGGGAGATTGCATTCTGAAATAGTTAGGTTGCTCCCACCTTGACCCGCAGTCGCCCCCTACGCGCAGTCGCCCTGATAGAGGGCGGAAAAATATTTGGTGTCTCCCTCCCCTTCCATATGGGCGATTGCGCGTAGGGGGCGACTGCGGGTCAAGGAGTTTGCATTTTCTCCTTGACCCGCAGTCGCCCCCTATGCGCAGTCGCCCTGATGGAGGGGGGATTTTGAAATGTGTTTCCCCCTCGAGGACCCGAGGTCGCCCTGACCCGCGGTCGCCCTGATCCGAGGTCGCCCTCACCCGAGGTCGCCCTTGAAAGACGCGAGGGATCCTTGGATTGGACCCGCGGTCGCCCCATGCGCAGTCGCCCCATGCGTTGTCGCCCTAGTATCCATGTTAGGGTTAGCGCATGCGCCCCTGGCGACCGCGGGTATTTCATGGGCTGTTCCAGCCTGTGGTCCATAATTTTCATAACTGTGCCTTGTAGTTCATCTACCTTGTAGTGGCTGAATGTGGGCCCAATGTTGTGGAGGTCTCGTGGTTTTTTTGGTTTCCCACAAATAGCCAACAATACAGCAGACACTTCTTGTATACTTCAATGAATCCAAAATCTTTTCCATTAGTTTAGGATAGTGAGAATATCAAAGCCATTTGATGTAGAGGGCCTTGAAACGGCAATTGCATTCATTGTGGCAAAGTTGTTGAATAATAAGGATGCACACACAAATGGGTGTGAAGTCACCGAAAAAGGGTACACTAAATTCACATTTAAAACAATTAGCAATTCAAATGAAAATGATTCATTTGGTTCTTCATTGATTCTCTTTCATTTTTGGGTGTTATAGTAACGTAGGGGGGCCTCAATTGTTATGTAGCCTATTCAAATTTAATCTTCTTGCATTGCTAATGATTAGTTATTTGGCTCCTTACAGGCTTAATGGCAGTTGTTCAATTTAGCAAGTGCTCAAAGGAAGTCATAATTATTCTCGACCATGAATATTTCCGGTAAAAATTTGTTTAGTTTGCCTTTGACTTCCTTATTATCATCCACTTGTATTGTAGACAATGTCTTTTTAATAGGTGGGAGAATCACCATGACAATGACTATTCTATTGGAATTGATTTGTGATCTTTGAAATAGGATTAAGGACTTTTGGAAAGGCTACAAATTGTATTGCTTTGCTCATTATGGCCAGTGCAATGAGTCCAAAGGCCATTTCCAAGCCAGCAAAATGGGTGAGTAAAATATTGCCCTTCATTTTGTATAGGTGATTTGAATCCTTGAATAATGAAATGAACATGTATTAATGAACATTTCTAGTTGGATAGTTAGTGGTGGACATTTCATCTCACTATTAGTGCTTATTTGCTACAGGACGAGTGATGTGTTTGATACAAAACACACGCGATATTGTTTGGGGAGCCAAATTTGATGAGGCCATTAGGGAGGGGTGGGCCATGATGGAAGAATATGTGTGGGTTCGGCAAGGAAAAGATTGCACAAACCTCAGGTTCGGTTGTTCTAGTATAGAACTTGTATTATAAGATTATATGCTAAAAATACCCATATGTTGTTGTTATGTTTTAATATTCATTGATATGGGGGGCCGGGAGATGCAGGGCTTTATTAGAAGAATTTGAGGATGTCGAGAAACTTTCCGAGTCTGAGAATGGATGCTTGTTGTTACAACTCATTAAGGTTAGTGCAATACCACAACACGAGTTAATATACTTGCTAGGTTAGTATTGTTTGTACCCCATTCTGTGAATATCATATGTACTAATGACAATTCCACCTTAGGATGATGAGCACGGGACGGAACGCGCATTTACACAATCTCTGAGCGTTCAAATCAACACCACGGATATCTTTGAGCAGACCAATAATAGGTTAAACCAAACTCGCGCAAACTTGGACAACCTTGTGCCACGGGCAAATCGTTCGTGACTAGAGACATTGTTGTGGTGCATCAAACGGCAGCCTTGTACCATGGCATAAGACCCTATTTTGATTTTTGAGTTGGGATCATAAAAAGAAATAAGTTATTTATGAAGATAATAGTACTAAAGTCATGCTAGACATGTGAAATAGCAATGTGCTTGACAAAGAACTTCATTTTACATTTCTATACTATGATTTTGCTAAACAATGCATGGATTGTTTATCTCAGATGGATGATCATATTTTGCTAAACAGTCCATGGTATATGAATGTTTAATTGATTAGTGCCCAATACTTTAATGGTTTACATATGTGACCCTTCCCAAAAAATATATACCCATAAATGTGACCCCCCCAATAAAATATATACCCATAAATGTTGTGGCTTGTTATTCTTGGTTCACAAGTTTGAAATCCCCAAATATTGAAAATGGAGAAATGTATGCCCTTGATTTAATCCCTTTGTTTGTAAATATGATGGCTACACTTTTAATTAATATGAAACAAGTTTTATTGTTTGGATACCTATGAATGTACAGATAAATAAAATTTGAACAAAACCATGAAATCAGCTGGGAAATAGCTATGACAATTAATTGTGACAATTAGTTCCCAACTACACCTTCACGGTGCTTGATGAAGCACATGATGAAAGTTATATGGGAGCTCATGCTGTCACACCCAATCCTTATGAGATATTTGAACAACCATCTTACTACACCTATCCTATGCATTGTATAATTGATTATATTGAGTTTTGTTCTCTCACGCAATTTATAATGTGTCAATCACACTTGACCATAAATGAATAAAAGGTATTTATCCCTCAATTCCCAAACCCCTTCTTTTGGAGCTCTCCGAAAGTGGTCTACATTGATCAAGAATCCCACATTCTTCATAGTTGGATCTTGTTTTACAATGGATTCACCATACAAATTCAAACTAAACATAATAGAGATTGCATTGGAAAATAAAACGCAACCATGTGAATCATGGATGGTAAATTTCTTATGTTTGATTATTTTCTTATTGAAATTGCAGAAGTGATGTTAGGGTGGGAATCCTCTTTTTGCATGTCAAATCTAATAAGTTGCAACAATAATTAATAAAATGGCTAAAGATGCATAACCCAAATTTTTAAATAAAAGATGAAAAGGTGCAATACATTTTTATGAAGTGCATTGGTAACTAAAATTTATGTCCACAATTTTGTGTAAGAGAACTTCAAAGTGAAAGTCTTAGAGGTTCAGAAATTCAAAATCCCGCCCTGTACCCGCAGTTGCCCACCCGTGGTCGCCCCACCCGCGGTCGCCCTACCCGCGGTCGCCCCACTGTAGGGGTCCAGAAATTACTCTGTGGTGCCCCACACGCGGTCGCCCAACCCCAGTAGCCCCAGACCTACAGTCGCCCTACCCGCAGTCGCCTTCGCAGTCGGCCCCTTAGACCCGCAGTCGCCCTACCCGCGGTCGCTCTCAGACCTGCACGTGCCCCTTCCCGCATTCGCCCCAGGGCGATTGCGGGTTAATTAGCTGTCTCCCCACCCGACTTCGCCACTTTCCCTTCTTGCTGCGTACTACCTTTCACCTACTTTACAGTGGCTGATTGCGTGCCCGGGAGCTTGGGTTTTGAGTTTTACTTACATGTGGCTCATGTTCTTGATTTTACTCCATCACTCACTAATCGCTAGATAATACTTTGCGGTTTAGGGTTCACTTTAGTTAGATAATACTTTGCGGTTTAGGGTTAAGTTTAGATTCCTTGCCCCAAATCTCAAGAGCATCTCCAATGGCGGACCACAAGAAGAAGACCAAGGCAAAAGGAGCCATGCACCCTAAGCAACGACGCATCCTTTTGGACCCAGCGTGTGTGGCCTACCGAGGTTGGGATCGAATTACGGGCCACTGGACCGCCAAGACTTGTAAGTCCTTCGTGGGGTGGTGCCACATCGACAAGTTATTCCCCTATCATCGGCACTACACGAATCGGCGCAACAATACGGCCAATTTGCATCCATGCCGTAATGATGCATTTATGCAACGTTGTATCGAAATTTATCGATACTTGTATGGCACATATTCAGTGCCCAGGAGCGAAGTCCCGTATTACATATGTGCAATGGTGTATGCGGAACTCATTTTGTTTCGAAGCTTGGATTGGAGTTCAATCAAGGGAGTGAAGCATGCTCGCCTTCCACCGACAAAAGACATCCCAAGGGCGGCTCTATCTGCCAATCCACGTGAAGGGCTAGGCCAGAAGAAAAACTTGAAGGAAGGAGTGCCCGATGAGCAGTTTCATTGGACGTCATCTGATTCATCTTCGGGAGAGGAAGACAACCTTGGTGAAGACCCTCCAATGCAGCCTGTCGTACGCGTAATACTGTAGTAAGCGCTCTTAACCACAAAAACGTGGCAAGATGACACGGAATATCGTCCCAGGGAACCCCAGAGGGTGTTCTAAATTCCGTCTAATCCGGTTTATTGTAACTACTTCAATTTTCACTCCCCAACCGGATTCTATCTCTATCCGGACTCTCTACCGGATCCGGATTATCACAAACACCAGATCCGTAGCTTTAACACACGGTTTTCGATACCTCTGTTTTACCTTCAGAGGGCCCTCACTGACTTTTCCGGAGGGGTAAGGACAACACCACTCCTTGTATTTCACTAACTCTAACTTCCTAATGACACATACCCAAAGATCTTTCCGTCACAAACAATGAACAGACTGGCTGACCCTCACAACTTCGGATTTCTCCAGAAGCAGGTCACTCAGAATACAACCCGACTCCCCTTGCTACAACGACAAATACAAGACTTACCCGGAAACTGAGACGGGGTCCGGTACTAGTACTTCAACTTGTGTTTTGCAGACGGACGGAACTTTCCGGGTGAGCGGGGTTTTTCCACAGACAGTTGCTTATCTCCGCACGGAACCCTCCCTAGCCCTCCGGACTCGCACCCACACCACCAACGCCGGACTCCGCACAACTTCCTACACACGCTAGAACTGCTTCTTTGGACAACACACAGTTCACAGACCCGGGAAACCCTGAATCCGGACTCCTCCTTACCACCTCTCTACTCTGTAGCCAAAACCTTCAAGCAAGCGCCCAAGCAACCTTCAAACTCCCAAAGAACAGGAAACCAAGGACCCACAAAGAAAACTAAGGCAATGAATAAAAAGACAATAAAAAATGCACACATATATTTACTGCTCAAAATAAGGAATAGCAAGAAAAGGAATCCAAGACCACAAGCGGTCCCTTCCTTTTATAAGCAAAACAACATGCCGTAAAACCCGCGGAAAGTGCCACTAAACACCATCCTAAACTGCCCTAAAAGTCAGGGTGGATAAGTTAACTGAAACTTACCCCTGAAAATCCGGAATCCGGGTTCTGACTAAGATCCGGAACTCTAAGTCTAACAAAAAGATAACTAAAAACACTATGAGTCTAACTATCTACTTTCCCTTCCGCTGTTTCTTCGAACTACTGTTAAACCCTAACTGCCCCCGGGTGCTGGTCTTGCCTTGGGGTGTACGGAGGGACGCCCGGGTGATGATCGACGTCTTCCGGACCGGAGGACTGTCAGAATCCGTCTCGTCCGTATGGACGAGAGACCGGTCCGCCTTCTCCAACGACTTCGGATCTTCCACCACTTCTGCTTCTTCTGCTTCCGGTTCCTCTGCTTCCGCCTCCTCCGATATCTCGATGGGATCCGGTGTAGGTAAGGGCATCGGTGGAGGTGGTTCGATATCCTCGAACTGCTCCGGATGCGTCCGTGCCGGATTCTGGACAAGGTCGATCCAGGCATCCAAACTGCTCCGGACCGGCATATCCTGCCCCAGAAATCCGGATGAAGGCCCCCCTTGAGTGACAATGTGGATCAGTGACCCAAACTGACCTGTTCGTTTGATGGGCGAGGGGGAAGGTTGAGTTGCCGGAGTTGCGATGACATCTGGAACTTCCGGAAATCCCCCGAAGTCGAGAGGCTTGTTCGGATCCATGTTCGTCATCATGGACCGGAACTCCTTCAACGATGCCTCCATCCTTCCGGACATCTCCACCATCACCCGGACTATCTTCGTGTTGGTGAGGGCCGCGGACGTCTTCTGCATCTCGTCATACAGCGCTGCCTTGTGGTAGAGATCCGCCGGACTGACCATCCATTTCTGGAAGGTCTGGAACGCTTGGTACGCCTTCTGCGTCGCCCCTTGAGACTGGTGCAGCTCTTCTTCTGTCCAGATCAGCTTCCCCTTGAGTGCGTCCCGTTCCGTCTTCAGGTTCCGGATTTCCGTCCTCATCTCGTTCCATTCCGACTCGGCCGGTAATGCCTTCAGCGCGTCCACCAGGTTTTCCGGTTCGCACTTCACCACTTCCGCGGACCGGAGTACGATTTCCGTGAGCCTATCGTGGTAATCCTTCGCGGTCCGGATCCACTCTTCTCCGCACTCGAAGAAGCGGGGTCCTTCCCACTCCTGTTTATCCTGGATGAGAAAGGGACTCGGGAATTTACCTCTAGAAGCCGGAAGTGTCGACTTCCGTCTTTTGCTTCCCGACGCCTGCTCCCGTTCCTCCTTCTCCCTCTGCTTCGGTTCCGGTTCCGGCTTCTCTTCCTTGATCTCCGGCTTGACTTCCGGCTTGGCTTCTTCCTCCTCATCCTCAGACTCCTGCGTTTCCTGCTCCTCGTCGTCAGAGCAGTGGCATTGGAGCATGATGAGCCCGGTCTCGTAATCCGTCGCCTCGTCTTCCGTCAAGAGTTCCCGATGCTGGTACAGGTGGAGTAGGTACGTGCTGAGCGGGTTCGGCTTGTTCTTCGCCAAGTTCCCGGTGTAGCGCCCCACCACGCTCGCCACGATCCGGCCCCAGTTCACGACCCGGTCCTGAAACGCCCCGAAGATCGTGTTGGGCATGGTTACTGTAACCCGGGAACTCTTATCCGGGTACAGGATCGGTAGCAGAAACCGGAGCAGCCGCCTGTGTCTCTCGTCCCGGCAGTCCTTGATCGCGTAGCCCTCCTTTGCATGTGGTGGGTTCACGAACTTGTGCTGGTGGTACTGGTCCGTCCGGGCAGCGAATCCGCTTCCGGTTTGGGAGAACTCGTACACTTCCGCCCACAGCTCCTCCGTCCACTGGTCCGGATGCCCACGTACGGTCTGGTCGTACTGGTTCGGAGCACCTGCCGCCAACTCCCGGAGCACCTGGTCACTCTGGACGTTCCAGGGTTTCTTCAGCAGACCTGCACAACCTAGCACAACCAAATTGTCCTCTAAATGCCGCAAGTGCAACGGATCTTCCGGATATACCGGACTAATCTTCCGGGCCGGTACTGTATACCAAGTACTAACCCGTGCCATCCGTCTCACCTCTCCTATCGCGGTAACCCTAACTCACCACACTTTCTCTCACTATCAGCCAAATGCAGAGCAATTGAAAGAGGGCGAGAAATGAGGAGGAACTAGGTTTATATAGAAATCCTGTGCCCAACGTTCACTATAACGGGAATGCAGGCTACGGAACGCCGTAACGTATCCCTAGTCTACCGCCGCAAGCTACTGAATTTAATGCCTGCGTTCCGGGTTCCTATGTTCCGGGTCCTGAATCCGTCCACCCGGATGTCAAGTTCCGTCATGCTTCCGTACTGGTTCCGGAACGAAGTCTAAACTAATTCTAAGTATTTATTTGTTTCCGCTAGTCTATGCCTAAATTAATTTTTTTTCAATTTTGATCTATTTTAATTTTTCTTAGTCTATTAAGGTCCGTACTAAGCTATTATGGATTCCGACACAGCCCCAAAACATGGCGATGGTGGCTTCTACTTCACAAAATTTACCTCCCTCGAGAATGGAAGAAGAAGGTGAACCAGCTAGGCAACCACAAAATCTTGATATTTTGCTTCTTGCTATGGTGAATCCGATTACAGTCCCTCGCACTGAAGAAGACGAAGTTTTGCAGTATGTGCTTGCATGCATGCAAGAAGCAGAAGATGATGTTTTTTGGACAGAGATGGAAACAAAAGAAGATATGAAGCCTTTTTTGTTCCAATTGGATTGTATTGATGACATGTACCGAAGTGAGGAATTTGTTGAAGATGGAATTGTCCCTGACACAGTAATGTTGGACACCAAAGTTGTTTACAAAGCTCAACTCAAGAAGCTTCTAAATGAGTTGAATGAAAAACATCTAAAATGTGAGAAGCTTCGCAATCAAGAAACGCAAACTTTGAGTGGAGATATTGTAAATAGCTTACGTGCTGAACTTGAAAGTCGGCAAGTTCTTTTGTCAACGCAAATAACAAAGATTTTAGACTTGGAAGCATTTTACCTTAGATTCTCTTCTCGGCATGCTGGAGGATCTAGTTCTTCTAGCAATGAGTTTGCGAAATCACGGCTTGCCAAAATTATGGAAGCATGCAAGCTGGAGGAAGATCAGATAGACTTGGAGAAGCGAGGGGTGGAAGAAGCACGATCAAGATTAAATTCCTTGAAAGCATTAAAGGACAAAGCCCCCCTTGACCGTGTTGCAGAAATGTGTGGTTGGAAAGACGTGGCTACTAAACAAGCATTGTCTCTTACGGAAGTAGTTGACTTGAAAAAGAAGCTTGGGGTTTCTTTGTCATTGGATCCAAAATTAGAAGAACATCGGGATGCACTGAAGGCGCTTTTGAAGTTCCAAAAATCATACAAGCAATTTTGGTTGGAAAAGAAGTTGGGGAAGGATGACCGATACCTTAGGAATTTGCAGTTGGAAGGTAGGAAAGTCTTATATGAGATGGAACGTGAGGCTCATGACCGCAAAGAAAAGGCCAAAATGGATGTTGAATGATTTTCATTTTTAGCACATTTTTGAAGACTATGTATATTCCATCTTATGTATATATAAAAGGATATTATCCATTTTGAACATTCCAATGCAAGCACATTGAATTCTATGTAGTTCCTTGACAAGAGTACATAAATATAGATATGAATTTTTGGTTATTTATGTTTGCAATGTTGTGAATATTTGAATATTCTAGGAATTTTGGCAGAAAAATGACCTTGGGAGTTCGGACTTTCGGAATTAAAAGAGAATTAAAAAAAAAGGAAAATTCAAAACTTGCCGGATTGGAAAAGAACTTGTTATTGAAGTTCAGAGCAATTGTCACGGCTAGGGTGAATTGACCTACTCATTGCCAATCCAGGGCAAACACTAGAATTTTTTATTTTCAAGGCTTATTTTTTTAGTGGAAATTCTGAATTCATAGTTTCAATTATAGGCCCCAAATTACCCCAGGGGATGCAAGAATTATCCAAACAAATGGCAGTTGCCCGTTCCTGGACCCGCAGTCGCCTGTTTCTGGACCCGCAGTCGCCCATTACTGGACCCGCAGTCGCCCGTTCCTAACCCGCAGTCGCCTGTTTCTGGACCTGGAGTCGCCCATTACTGGACCCGTGGCGCCCACTTCTGGACCCGCTGTCGCCCAATCTTGGACCCACAGTCGTCCATCACCTGACTGATTTCAGGTTTTTGGACCCGCATTCTCTCATGGGGCGACCGCGGGTCCAAGGAGTTTTCTTGTATAAAGTTCTAGGGGTACCCCTTGTTTTATCACCTTGGCTCCGTTGATAAAACTCTTGTCTTGGACCTTCGAAAGAGGCTTCATGCGGACGTTTAACTTCTTCGGAGGGCAACAACCGTGTTTAGAAGGGTTTACAAGACCACTCTAAGCGGGTTGCTTTGTCATTACATCTTCCATAGTATTAGTGTGATTATTGTAGTCATTTTCTTTTAAGACCCAGTGTTGATCTACTACATGGCTGGACAAGGTGTTGGGAGGGAGGAGACCATGAATGATATGCGGAGGTCCACAAAGGATTGGGACCCTTGGCTAGTACCGTGTATCCCAATTGATAATTCCCCCCATGCTCGAAAATGCGTGTTTTGTGGGTGGAGCAAAGCATTTGTACGAAAGAGAGCATTGATTCACTTTGGCTATGGCGGCTCGACTACATCGGAGCGTTGTAAGGAGATCCCTAGAATTGTACGAGAAAAGTTTCGGACTGGCGAGGGGCAAGTTCCAAGGTCCATGAGTTACAAAGAGATGTATGATGCACCGGCTAGACATGATGCACCAGTTAATGTTGCAGAGTCTATTGTCGCACCTGCGTTGGATGTCGAAGAAGAAGGGTCTCTCAATCCCTTTGAATCAAATGCAAGACCAAATCCTACGCCTGATTCAGTAGATTCTACTGAAACAACGCTTGAGAGAAGGAGGAACATGCCATCTGTTTCTCGGCAAAGAAGCATGGATGAATCATTAAAGACGGGCCGCAGGCAAGAGTTGGATAGGTTGTGGGCTTCTTTCTTTTACGAGGCGAACATTTCATTTAATGTTGTGCGCCACCCGGCCTTCGTGAATGCTGTTAAACAAACTGCAGCAGTTGGATTTGTGTACCAACCGCCACCGTATAATGCGATTCGCACGAAAATGATAGATGTTAAGAAGGCATCGGTTGAAGCCATGGTCTCGGAGCGGACGAGGGTTTCAATAAGTCAGTATGGAGCGACAATTTGTTCAGATGGTTGGTTCGATACTAATTCGCAGCCATTACTAAATATGATGTTGGTGTGTCCCGCCGGGGATGTCTTTTTGGGATCAGTGGATAGTACTAGGGAGAAGAAGGATATATCTTACACGACTGAGACGATGGCACGATACATTGAGGAAGTTGGGCCTACCAACGTTGTGCAATTGTGTATGGACAATGCTGCAGTCATGACGGGGGCGATGGCAAGGTTGGAAGAAAGGTACCCTCACATTTATAGGCAGGGTTGTGCGGCACACATTTTGGACTTACTCTTAGAAGACTGGAGAAAGGATCAGAGAGTAAAGGAGTTGGGTAAAAAAGGCTTCATCAATTGTGAAGTTCATCAAGAAATACCAACATACTTTGGCGTTGTTTCGGAGATTTTCACCAAACAAAGTGTTGAGACTTCCAAGCAAAACACGTTTTGCCACAAATTTCTTGATGATTGATCGTTTGGTAGACTGCAAGCAAGCAGTGCACAACGTGACACTGGATGAGACATACATGACGTTCGAGTTGAGTTTGCAGAACCGCAGAAATGGACATTTCATTATGGGCAAGGCCAAACTTGCAAGGCAAGATATCCGTTCAGAAGAGTTCTGGGTTCAGTGCGACAATTTCCTCCATATGGTAGAGCCCGTGCTGCTTTGTCTTCGTCATTTTGATGGAAAAGTCCCGGCAATGCCGAAAGCTTTAGTAATGATGACAGCCTTGAAGGAGCACATTTATTCTCTCAAGAATGCTCCATTTTTCCTTGATCCAATGGTGGCAACACGATATGAGAAACAATTTGATGCTCGCTGGAAGTTGATGATTACTGAGCTACACTATGCGGGGGCACTACTAAATCCATACTTGAGTGACGTGGAGGCTATTCATAACAATGGCTACGCGAAGGGAGCTTTGAATCGAGTCATATGAAAACTGAGCGTACCATTGAACGTGTCAGTGGTGGAGGCAAAGCATGAGCTAACTCAATTTGAAGAGAAGACAGGTGCATTCGATCCTTTACATGAGGCTCCCGATATCATTGAATGTCAATTATTGCCTCATCAATGGTAGAATCGTGTGGGGGGCAATGCTCTTCCAAAAATTGCAAAGCGAATTCTCGGTTTGACGTGCTCTGCATAATCGTGTGAAAGGAATTGGAGCATGTATTCCTTTGTGCACAATAAAGTGCGAAACCGCTTGGCCACAACAAAGGCGGAGACATTGGTGTATATCTACGTGAACAGCAAACTTGAACGTCAAAAACGTGGACACAACCCAACCATTTTTTACGACCAGATGCTTGCAGATGGAAACGATGAGGACGAGCGTGATGGGCCTTTGTCTTTAGGGGAAGAAGACGACGTTGTTCCAGATTTTATGAGAGAACGCGAGAACCGCAGGGATGAAGAGGATCGGTTGCGCAACAATCCTTGGAATGCAATGGTTAGGCCGCCACATAGTCCTCCACGACCAATATACGGGAATACATTTGATTTTAGTGACGATGGGTATGTTTCTCCGGGAAATTCACCTGTACGCAGTCCACCGCAGAACGTCGTGCACAATATGGATGCAATTTCGCCGGCACATGCATCACTGAGGAGGGAAAGCACCCCCGACAACAACGACGAAGGCGTACCTATTCCCATGGCACCCGTAGAGGAAGAAGCTAGATCTCCAATATCAACTAGTTCGCCTCCAAATATGGCCCGCAATTTAAGAAGCAGTGCACAAGTTCCAATGAGAAGCGAACATGAAGAAGAGGCCATCGAAGTCAATGAAGTTGTACACGAGGGAATACCAAATCCCGTTGTATTGAACGCATCTACCCTCGGAACAACTGTTACTACAGATGATGATGATGATGTGCCATTGGCATATGTTATGAATCGAAGTCGGAATGTGCCGTTGAATCCAGAGACGACTACAAATGTGGCAATAGTGAGGAGGTCTATCCCAACCCTTCCAACAAGGCCACCGGTGCATGGAGGTGCTCTACGGACGATTGATGAAGAGGTTCACGGCTCAGCTCCACAACCCACTCAACCTTCATCCGTGTCTGGCCCTGGCAAATCATCATTAGGAATCCAGGGGCGCAACAATAGAGGCCAGAAAAGGCGTATTAGGAGGGTTGACGAGAGGGGACCTCGAAATCCTAAACGACCCACTCAAATCGTCCAACGGTGTACCATTGGAGCGGGATGTTCCACCCAGAATGTTGGACAATCAAGTAGAGGAGGGCGACACCCTACATCCAACATGGATGGAACTACGGATGCGTTGAGGCTCACGAAACGACTTGTGCAAACTGAAGGGTTCAGTGGTGTAGATACAGAAGTTCGAAATCTGAACTCAGAGGTAGAGCGTGAGGTACAAATCGAAGTAGTACCAAGGAAAGATGATGAAATCGAAAGCTCGGGCGACAACAGGAGCAACGAAGAGTCTTACGAAGATACAGACCCTAATGCTGATGAGGTGCCGAGCGATTCCACATTCACGCCTGGTGACTAGAGTACTAGAGAAGTAGACAATGATTATAGTTATAGTTATAGTTATAATTATAGTTATAAGGTTTTAGCTTATATGTTAGGTAGCAAATCTTTGTAGTTCAAGCTTTGAGCCTTCATCCTGATGTGTAAGGATTTTGTAATGCTTCATCAAGCATATGAGCATATTAGAGTGAGGGACAGATTACCGGTTTTAAAATATATGTTGAGTTCTAATTGGTAGGCAGTTAGGTGATGACTGCAACAAGGTTATAAAAGTGCAATGCAAGTATGGCTACATTTGAAGTCCGCCTCAAAGCAATATTGATGACTAATTAATATAATCGTTGTTGACATTATTATTGTGGCCTTATACTGGGTGAATTTTTGGGATTAGAGAAGTTTGTCTAATTTACATTTCATGGGTTCTATTATTTGCACTTGTAAATTGTAAACCCCAATATAACGTAGCACCTAATTTTGTGCTTATAAAACACCTATGTGACGTGTACTTCAAAGACTGAATATGCCAAACTGAAATCCTAAACTGAACCTACGGTCGCCCTGGAACACGCGGTCGCTGTCTGCTGCTCCGACCCGCAGTCGCCCTGTAACCCGTGGTCGCCCCTACCTGTCGGACCCGCGGTCGCCCTCAGTACCCGAAGCCGCGGTCGCCCCTTCACCCGAAGTCGCCCTAGCGCCCCAGACCCGCAGTCGCCCCTTCACCCGTAGTTGCCTCAATTTTTCCACCCGAGGTCGCCCAAGGCAGACCTGCACGCGCCCACACCCACAGTCGCCCACGCTGGCTGTCCACGTCAGTTCCGAAGCCCTGCCACGTAGGCAAAATCTATTTACCATGGGGTAAAATTTTTTACCCCTCCGCGACGCGATGTCAAGTAAACTCGACACTTCGTGACACGCGACACGCGACGTCAGACGTCATACACGACGCCTAAACCCAAAAATATGTCAGACAAGACAACCCTGCTAGTACCCAGTCCAAACTTCCTGGCCCTCCCGAACTCCTTGGCCCTCCCCAAACTCCCTGGCCCTCCCCAAACTCCTTGGCCCTCCCTGAATTCTTTGGCCCTTCCCGACTTCCTACCCTCCCGATACCCGCTACCCTCTCCGATATCCACTACCCTCTCCAATACCCACTAGCCCTTCTAAACCCGTTGGCCCCTCCCCGAACCCGCTGGCCCTTTTGAATCCGTTGGCCCTTCCCAATACCTGTCGGCCTCCCCGATACCCGTTGGCCCTTCCCGAACCTACTAGCCCTTCTGAATCCATTGGCCCATCCCGATACCCGCTGGCCCTTCCCGATACCCACTGCCCTCCCCGATATCCGCTGGCCCTTTTGAACCCGTTGGCCCTTTCTGAATCCACTAGCCCTCCCCAAACTTCCTGACCCTCCTCGAACTCACTAGCCCTCTCCGAACTCACTGGCCCTCCCAAACTCCCAACCAAACCCCTACCCGGACTGGTGATCAGCTAGAGGGGGGGTCACGCCAATTTTTGGTTTCTTTTTTGACTAGTAGACTAAACGAAAAAGAAATAGGGGGGATGGACTTGACCAAAACTCGGGAGGTGTTGATTGGGTTGATGAGGGAAGATTTGAGGGGTTGCTAGTCTAACTTAATCGGAAGGTGACAACTAATACTAACACCTAGAGACTCTTGGAAGCTAAACTTTAGATGTTTCCAAGAATGTCTTGGAAACTAGACTTTGGAGTGTGACTCTATGGGGGTTCAAAGCTCCGCCGTGTAGTTGGATTTAACACCAACTGTAGGATTTAGCGATTCTCTAGAGTCCGTAGCTCCGCCGTAAGGACCACTTTAGCATCCACTGTAGGACTTTGTAAGAGACGCAGGGTCAAAGCTTCGCCGCCCCGAGAGCGGGGAAACTATCCAAAGGAGAGTTTAACTAGGCAACTATGGTTAGGACTCACTTCCAAAGGACCACATGTAAGTTAGGATGACTCAAAGGTAGTGTAATTGTGCACTAAAGGCCCCCCAAAGCGGCATTGCCAAGGTACGGTGGGGGGGTACTCTAGGGTTAGTACAAGACACAAAGACTATCAAAGGACACTCCACTAAGGTCCAAAAGACCTCAAGCACACACACAAGACCCTCAAACATTAAAGGAAGGAACCTCAAGGACCTTCAAAGCTGAAAATAAAGCAAGAATAGGGGCCAAGAGTGCCCCGAAAACACCGTGGGGAGGTTTTGGCTAAAACGCCAAAAAACATCCAAGAGAAGTTGAACCTACGAACCTAAAAACAAGAATTGGGGGTGTTTTGGGAGGGAGAAGGGCCCCTTTTTATAGGATTCCAAGGGCCCACTCCCCTCCTCGACGTACTACTAGTAACCTCATCCATCCGGATTTTCATCCTTATCTTTTGAGATTTTCACCTAATTTTAGGTTTTATACTGGTCCTAACTTCTAACTTTTGGAGTTTAACTCCAAATTGCAAAACGATTGTGCCAATGGCTTCAGAAGGCCATTTTTAGTGCAAAGTACCCTCTACCCCCTGTTTCTATTGTGAAAAATCCATCAGAAACTAGCGCCAACTGAAACCAGTTAAAAGGGTAAAAACCTAACTTTTGGAGTTTATCTTTTTTTGGCCTGGGTAACTAGCAAGGGTTGTTGGGGAGGCTCTAGGGAGTACAAAAAGACTCTTTGATGTCTTCGTTCTGACTTCGTACGCTCTCGAGACGCCGGTCAACCCCACAAAGATTTTGCCTTAATTAATAGTTGGGAGAATGTTGATGATTTCGGCTGCCTCCTACTATCGGAACACCATGAGATTTGTCAGGGCGCGTTAATAACATAAAAGATGCTAATCTAATTTTTAGTGAGATTTTACTGCAGCTTGGGTAATTTATATGAATTTCTCGTTGTGGCTTTTAGCGGTTGACTGCTCGGAAAAAGATCCTCTCGAGATCAGAAAAAACCGAGACTTTTGGGGGAACCTCTCATGGAATTCCCCAAGCCACGTGCCAAGTTTTGGGCGAATCTGGCACACAGTCGGTGGCGAGGCGAAAACTGACTTCGTTTGAATTACCGACAGTCAAGGAATCTTTCACACGTGAAGAAATCTTGGCGAACGGATTTCGTTGGGAGTACCCTGACATGGTCCAGATCCAAGAGCACTATCCAGCGGCTGTGGATTCCTCCATGTGGCTTGTCTTGGACAAGTGACACCTACAAGCTAACAATTGGAATTCCTAATATTTTGTCGATGGAATGGGAAAACTAGAACCTATCTTTGGAGATTTATGTAGGGACCTCCCTAACTCTCCTAGAACCAATTTTAGCCTATCATGGTCACATGCACAGGGTTTGGGTTATTTCGGGTAAGTTCCCGGTAGTCCTATTGTTTCCCACTATTTACGGGTTCTAACCTATATACAAGTGGGGTTTGTGGGTAATCTATGGGTAAAAGGCTATTTATGACTAAATGCTATTTGGTACGTGACATACCTATTTTGGTTCTACATTCTTTTTTGGGCTTTTTATATTATTTTATGCCCTAATTTGCCACAAACTAAAAGAAAAAAAAACTATGAGTCCCAAGTGACAAATTTGGGGCTCACAATTCCCTAGAATGCTTTCAATCCTAGAGCACTATCTGGTGGCCATGGATTCTTCTGCTGGCCTATTCTTGAGAAAGTGACTCCTGCATGCTAATAATTGGGGGTTCTAATATTTCATCGATAGGATGGAAAATTTGAAACATATTTTTGGAGATTTAAGTAAATCTTCCTATCTCTTCTTGGACCAATTTAGCCGAGCATGGCCACATGCAGTAAGTTTTAGGCTACTGTCTTGAGTAAGTTCCCTCCAAGCTTGTTAATTTTCACTACTTCGTAGTTCTAACCTATGTATAAGTGGGTTTTGAGGGTATTTTAGGGATAAAAGTCTATTTATGACCAAAGGCTATAGTGACATGTGACATGCTTCTTTTGGTTCTACACTCTTTTTTGGACTTTTTGTATAATATTATGACTTAAATTGCAATAATCTAAAAAAAAAAACTTTGAGTCCCAAGTGACAAATTTGGAGCTTACAGTTTCCATTTCTAGTTTATCTAAACTTCCTTTGAGAGTCCGTCACCATGTAGGTAGTTAGAGGGCAATGGCCTTTGGACTTGTACCTTCTAGTGTGAAGGGTCAAGGGGCCTATCTCTTGGTTTATTGAAATTTGATTGGTAGAAACCCACGGCCTCTTGACCTTTGGCCATAGTGGCCCTAAGAAGAAGTCTAGATTCTAATCCTTCATTTGAGAAATCTTGTAGACTTCTCTTGCAAATTTGTAGTTGAATTTCTCATATTTTCCTTGTATTGCAAATTTGCATTGAGGAGTTTGTTTTGTATAGAACACTTTGTCTTGTGATTTCACCAATAATATAGAGGATTTTAGGTATGAGTTAGACTTCTATTTACATTGCCCAATACAATGACATCAATACAAATGCATTTTCAACAAAGGAGGCTTATTCCATAGATTTGTTAGATTTGCTATTATATATGCGGGACAATCTATCTAGAGTTTCACTAGTAATAAAGATGATTCTATGAGTCCAAACTTCAAGTTACAATGGGTTGGTATGGATACAAGTGCATGTTCCACAACTAGCCATATTATGAAACAATGCAAATGTCAAGGACACAATACCCCAATGTTACACAAGAACAAAAGTGTGGAATGCCTAACAATCAATAGAAAAAGAGACTATGAGTGTGCAATACCTATCAATCTTTCCAATAATCCCTAGGGCTATCCAAGACAACAAGACTTGTGTAGACAAGATTGAGGTATCTCCCATCTTGCTTTCAATATATATTATCATTAGATCTTGAAGTTTTTTAAGAAAAATTCTAGAAGTCTCTAGGAGTCACTAAGAAATCCCAAGGGTTACTAGGAGGATTCAAAAGCTACATATGTTGTCTAGAAGAGTCACTTGAAGGTTTTAAGTAGACACACAAATATTATAGTAGTCCACTGTGATGCTAAGCAAATATATTTGTCATTGAAAAAAGGTTTGACTTCTACAATGTCCAGTAAAGGTTGAAAGAAGTAATCTAAATTGATGAAGGGTTATGAATGTCCATGACAATAAGTTTGGAATTGAGATACCACAACGACCCACAATACGCTTACCTTCAATGTGTTCATATAAGAATTGAAAATTTAAATTGGTGTAAAGAGTTTAATCTTCAAAGCATATTTTGGCTATCCAAAATTAGATTTCAGAATCTTTATGACAAGGGTATCGTGAAGCTTTTTCAAAAAGCTAATCAATGATGAATTTCCACTCTCAAAGCAATGGACAAGCTCAAAACTAATATACAAAATGTCTAAGAAACTTTTCAATGCAAGAATTACACATTTAAATTGTGATTTGGAACCCAAAATTTAATATGCTAAATGCATCTCTTGGAGACAAAGAGAATGATATGAAAAAATTGTATTCACTCTATGATTATTATTGTGATAAAAAGTTAAAATAATTTTGATTTTTGAAAAGTCATGAATTGATATCTTGTTGACAAAAGAACATCTTAGATTCATTTTGAACTCAATCTTTTAAAATTCTCGATAAACAAAAAAAAATTTATTGTTGAAATTGAAAATATTTAGGTCCATTAGCAATGCTTGTAGATTTACTTTATATCACTAGAAGAAGCCTACTATGTTTTATGTGACATTTTCATGATTTTAAGAGACAGATTTTTGTGGACATCGAATAAAACAACTTAAATTTTTTTGTCAATAATAATATCCAATGTAACATCTTCTAATATCATAAAAACATCACATAAAACATAGGTTTCTTATAGTCCACTAGTAGGAACCCCTATTTTTTCAGATGTTAGCATGAAACAAGCATGTTTTTTAAAACAGGAGTAAAGAAATGGGACTTTGGCCATCGGAGGCTTAATTCAGTTGGATGTTGCAAGAAACACATGAACGTGAGGGTCATAACAAGCTTTTGTCATGTCTGATGTCCATGTTTCAGAGAACATCACGAGAAACATAGTCATGTTTCTCATTACATCTTGAGAAATAAATAACTGCCATGTTGGCAAAGGATTTTGGTTTGACTATAGGTAAGTTACTAAAACTTACTATGGGCTAAGATAAAACACTGACCACATGTAAAAAATACAAAGAAGGGACAACTCTTTGGCATCTTTTTTCAAAAACCTTACATGCATGGATGGGAAAGCTACAGAATGACTTCATTTTCTATTGTACTTCCAATATAGCACAAATTGTATTAACAAGTCCTAAAAAATTAATATAAATAATGCGTTATAGTATATATACTATATGTAAATATTTGTCTCTATGCTCCCAAATACTTCATAATAAAACATATTTTGTTGTCAATTTTTGAAGATTCATTTTTCGATTGCATTGCAAATAAAATTATTTTTTTGCTAAAGTTATTATTCATATCTTCTTCCAAACAACAAAGAATATTGGAAACAAAACAATAACTTTGCACTAGCTTTCATTGTGTGCTACTATGCTACATTTTCTCCATTCTCCATTAAGGGCTTCAAAGTTCAAAATAACTGGATTGCAAATAAATTATTTAGAAGACTTTGCACTCTTCATATTATAACTATGTTTAGTACTCCCAGAGCAAATTCTTGTTTACATATTCAAAAACAATATTGCTATCAACTTGGAATTTTATGAGGCAACTCTTCTTTTATAAATTGAGATTTTGTTCCATTTCATTATTTCGTTAATCAAAATTTATGTTGACGGTGTAGTAAAGTAATAGTATTATAAAAGTAGGTATTAACCTTCTACTATTATGTTTACGACATTTAAACCAAAAATGCAAAAGGCACTACATTTTGGTAGTGATATAACTTTGAAGTGAATGAAATCCTTATTAAAACTACTCATTATTCTAATTAGTTTTTTTCTTAAGAATGATGTCTTCTTGAAGTGTAGTTTTAACATTAGACATTTGATTTTTATAATGAATGATTATGATTTTTCAATTCAACATTTTGTGCAAGAGTGTCCATTACAAATCTTCATTTTCTATTATTGAGGGCTCTTCAAAATTAGCATCAAGAACAATACATCTTAGAGGAAAAATCTCAATAGATATTTGTTTTCATAAAATTTACACTTTATAGACTAGAAATGACTTGCATGGGCTTATGATTTGACTGTGACTCTGTGAGTAAGTTTCTAAAAATTATTGGGGGCTAAGGTGAAATTTTGACTACATGTGAAAAAGACATGGAAAAAGCAGCTATATGGCACGGTTTAAAAAACCTGGTTTATGAGGAGTTTTAGTTTGCAGGCAATTATGGATTCGATACTCTAAAATAAACTTTGAAGTTCTTTATTTAACTCAATTTTCAATTTTTTTGTAAAAAAATAAAAATATAGGATATAGATTTGTTTATTGCAACATTGCAATCATTGGAATTGGCATTTTTCAATTCTATAACTAAATTCTTGATAGTTTAGTATTTTCAATCATAATTATTTTTTCTACTTACTATTTTTTTCCTGTATGTTGTACAATTCCAAAGGATCATAAATTTTTCAAGCATGCAACCAACTTGCTTTGAAGAATGAATCCAAAGAAGTACCATCAATATGGACATTTCACTACAAGAGAAAGGGGTGTTTTAAATATAGTCCTAGAGATAACATTTTAAGTAATGACCTTTTTAGGAGATTTTCAGTAAGAATTCACAAGATATTTGTGTCTTTCTAGTGAAATTTTACTAGAAAGACACAAATATCTTGTGAATTCTTATTGAAAATCTCCTAACAAGGTCATTACTTAAAATGTTATCTCTAGGACTATATTTAAAACACCCCTTTCTCTTGTAGTGTTTTTGTATATAAATGTGACTTTGTGAAGTGAATCTGCTTGTTTTTTTGGAAAGTCAGTTAAAGAATTTTTGTCAATTCAAACACTAATATGCCACATTTAACTATATTTGGACTTTGGGAGGAATTTTGGATTTTTTCGCAAGATCACTCCAGATGAATACTACCTACATTGGGTGAGGTCAATGCACCATAAGAATGAAAGCATGAAGGCAAATATTTCATAGTTGGCAATGAAACATGAGGACAATGTTTAATTGCATATAATTAGCAAGTAAACATGTCGTAGCACAAGAAAGCCAAGTTCCTTCTCTAAGACCAGAAAAGGTCCTAAAGTGACTTGTTTATCGTTCCCACAGAGATTTATCACCAATTACTAGTAACCGGAAATCCAGACAATGATTACTACAACAACCTGTGAGCCCCAAATTCGTCACTTGGGACTCATTGTTTTCTTTTTTTTAGTTTATTACAAATTAAGGCATAAAGTACTACAAAAAGCCCAAAAAAGAGTGTAGAACCAAAATAGATATGTCACGTACCAGTATAGCATTTGGTCATAAATAGCCTTTTATCCATAGATTACCCATAAAACCCATTTGTATATAGGTTAGAACCCGTAATTAGTGGGAAACAATAGGGCTACTAGGAACTTACCCAAAATAGCCCAAACCTAGTGCATGTGACCATGATAGGCTAAATTAGTCTTAAGAGAGTTAGGGAGGTCCCCACGTAAATCTCCAAAGATAGGTTCTAGTTTCTCCATTCCACCGACGAAACATTAGGAATCCAAATTGTTAGCTTGCAGGTGTTACTTGTCCCAGATAGGCCGCATGGAGGAATCCACAGCCGCCGGATAGTGTTCTTAGATCTGGAACATGTCGGGGTGTCCACGGCAAAATCCATTCACCAAGATTCCCTCACGTGTGAAAGATTCCCTGACTGTCGGTGATTCAACCGAAGTCAGTTTTCACCTCGCCACCAACTATGTGCCAGAATAGCCCAAGACTTGGCACGTGGCTTGGGGGACTCCATGAGAGGTTCCCCCAAAAGCCTCGGTTTTTTCTGATCTCCAAAGGATCTTTTTCCGAGCAGTCAACTGCCAAAAGCCACGATGGGAAATTCATGGAAAATACCCAGGCCGCGGTAAAATCTCACTAAAAATTAGACTAGCATCTTTTATGTTAATAACGCGCCCTGACAAATTTCATGGTGTTCCAATAGCGGGAAGTAGCCGAAACTGACAACATCCCCCCAATTAATAATTACGGCAGGATCTTTGCGGGGTTGACCAGCGTCCCGGGAGCATACGAAGTCGGAACGAAGACATCAAGGAGCCTTTTCTTACTCCCTAGAGCCTCCCCAACAACCCTAGCTAGTTAACCAGGCCAAAAGAGGTAAACCCTAAAAGTTAGGTTTTTACCCTTTTAATTGGCCCCAGTTGGCACTAGTTTCCGATGGGTTTTTTGTGATAGAAATAGGGGGTAGGGGATCCCTTAGGCTAAAAATGGCATTCTGAAGCCATTGGCGCAATCCATTTACAATTCCGAGATAAACTCCAAAAGTTAGAAGTTAGGGCCAGCGAAGAACCCAAAATTAGGTGAAAATCTCAAATTTGGATGAAAGTCCGGATGAATGAGGTTACTCGTCGAGGGGGGGAGTGGACCCTTGGAAACCTATAAAAAGGGGCCCTTCTCTCTCCCAAAACACCCCCAATACTTGTTTTGGGTCCGTGGGTCCAAGTTATCTTGGAATTTTTGGCGTTTAGGCCAAAAAACCTCTACGGTGTTTTTGGAGCACTTTTGACTCCCTTTGTTGTTCTATTTCAAGCTTTCTTCGAAGGTCCTTTTGGGTCCTTCTACCTTACTTTGCATCCTTGTTGTGAGTTAACGGGTTTTTCCCTATACTTGTGTGACTTCTTATGCCTTGTACTAATCCTAAAGTCACCCCCCACCGTACCTTGGCGATGCCGCTTTGGGGGGCCTTTAGTGTATGATTTTTACCCGTGATCCTTGACCTTGTGTGCATGTGTGCCCCCGTATTAAGTCCTAACCAAAGTTGTCTTTTCCATTGTTGGTTGTGAGTGGGCCCCACCCTCCGGGGAACGGCGAAGCTTTGAACCTGTAACTAGTCCCAGTCCTAAAGTGCGTGTTAAAAAACAAGCCTCAGATGGCGGAGCTTTGAACTCAGGGGTTTCGTAAGTCCTAAAGTTGGTGTTAAACCCAACCCTACGGCGAAGCTTCGAACCCCTAGGTACCTTCGTTCCAAAGTCTAGAGTTCGAGACGTTCTCGGAAAAGTCCAAGGTTTAGCGTCCGAGATTAAGTCTAAGTTTTAGAGTCACCCCTTGTGAGCCGGCGTCCGTAAAACAAGATCCTACGCCAACCGCCGGAAAGGGAAAACCAAAAGTCCAATTTAGATTTGCTTGGGTGGGTTCCTTTAAGGAACCCAAAAAATAGATTTAGTTTGCTAAGGGGGTCGGGACAGGTCGCTGGAAAAGGCCCAGCAGGTCGCTGGGAAGGTCCAGCAGGTTGCTAGGAAGGTCCAGCAGGTCGCTGGGAAGGTCCAGCAGGTCGCTGGGAAAGGCTAGCAGGTCGCTGGGGAGTCGGGACAGTCGGGGTGAGTTCGGGGAGTCGGGGTGGGTCGTTGGGGAGTCGAGAAGGTTGCTGGGCGGGCCAGCAGGTCGCAAGGGGAGTCGGGACAGTCGCTGAAGGTCCAGGGAGTCCAGAACTTGGGTCCAGGGAGTCCAGAACTTGGGTCCAGGGAGTTCGAACTTGGGTCCAGGGAGTCCAAACTTGGGAAGGAAAGTTGGGATTAGGAGGGGGGATTAGGGGGAAGTTAAAGGGTTGAAGTCAAGGGATAAGAAAGAAGGGGGATGTAACGGGGTCTAGCTAGGGCCTCCTAGTAGTGCAAAACAAAGAGGGGGGGAGAAAAGAGGGTGAACCGCTCCACGTGTCGTGACCTGCACATGCAACCAAACGCTCTCACATCCCTCCAACAAGACAAGACAAACAATGGAGCGAGATTAGAGAGGGATATGACTAAGTAGGGGAGGAAGGAGAGAGAAGATCAATAGTAAAGTAGGCTTAGGGGTGTAAGGGAATCCCCAAAAGGGCCTCTCCAACCATTAGAGGAAGGATGAGAATGACGCGGAACATGACGACGTAAGAGGGGTGGTTAGAATTGCAAGGAGTTAGCGTCATAGCGTAAGACACCCATTAAGGGGTGGGTGGGAATAGTACCAAGGCAAAAGAAAGGAGGGGATAAGGAGAAGGAAAAAATGCCTTAGGATACTAGAATGTAATATTTTTTTCCACAACTAAGCTGTAGGCAATTGACCACTTCAAAATACGTGTCGGCTATGGAATACGAGCACGCGGTTGGAGGTATGGAGGAAAATGTCGCGCATTGTGGGCGCTTAATTACCCACCCTTGGTAATTAATCGGACACAACCAGGTTCTAGGGGTTAACTAAATTCTAACCTAACGGGTGACTAAACGTCGGTCCATTGTGCCTTCCAAGCAATGGATCTTCTTTTCTAAGTTCCTAGTTTCCGCGGGTGACAATGGAGTTGTCTCCAATTGGCGAGGGAATAGTTCGGGCTAACCGTCCCCTAACGGCAACCTATGCGAACTACCACCGAATCTATCCTAATCTATGGGAATCTGAGGCTAAATGACCTCCCCTAGGACTGAGGAGGGATTACCTAAGTCCCTTCCATGGTTTCCTGAGTTGATTGGGTCTCTTCCTAATCTAAGTTATCTTTTTCCCTAATTTAATTTTCTAATTTAATTTATCTAATTTACTTCCTAATTTAATCTTCTAATTTAAATTATCTTTTTTATCTTCTAATTTAAATGATCTAATTTATCTTCTAATTTAAATTGTCTAGTTTATCTTCTAATTTAAATTATCTAATTTATCTTCTAATCTAAATGATCTAATTTATCTTCTAATTTAAATGATCTAATTTATCTTCTAATTTAAATGATCTAATTTATCTTCTAATTTAAATGATCTAATTTATCTTCTAATTTAAATGATCTAATTTATCTTCTAATTTAAATGATCTAATTTATCTTCTAATTTAAATGATCTAATTTATTGTGGGAGTACGCATTATCTACATTGACAGAAATAGAAAACAATAGTAATTATATAGAGTAGAAATTTTCAAAATTTCCGCAATAGGTAGGGAATAGGAAGCCTAAAACCAGAAATAGGAATTAGAGGCTTTACGGAAAACCTTAAACTGTAATTAGGGTTACAGTCGGATCCGGAAACCCTATCCGGAAACCCTAACCCTAATCCGGAAACCGGAAAGTTCCGGCCGAGTAGGCCCTAGGGCCTAGTCCGGCTAGGGAACTTGCGGGAATGCCAGGCCGAAAAGCTACTTAACCCCCGCTGTTTGCTTCATTCTTCCTCTTTCTCCGCGTGATTATCGCGATGGCGCTTAGTGAGTGAAAGTGTGGTGAGATAGGAACGCGTTAAGGAGAGAAGGGGAGGCCGGTGCCGATTGCACCGGAAAGTAGAACGGAAACTTAGCGGATCAAGCGACGGAAACTTAACGGAAGATTAGCGGAAACTTAGCGGAAGTGAGTCGGAAGTGAGGATAGAATATGGCAGTAGTTATGGCAGGACCCAGTGTACGGAAGTCAGGGATCACGGCCCGGATGATCAATCCGGAAATCCTTGAGGATCCGGAACACCACCACCAACTGGAGGATGACCTAACGGATATGGGGTGCCTGGGGTTTCTGAAAAGACCCTGGAGCATCCGGAGTGAGGAGATGATAGACGAGTTAGTCTATGGCGCTCCGAATCAGTACCACCTCACCGTTAGAGGTCGTCCAAAGTCCTGGACAGCAGAGATATGGGCCGGAGTCTATTTCGCATCCTCTAGAGGATCCGGATGGGCCGGGTGGACAGAGAAATTCGCCGCGGATAGATTCCGGAACCCGGCGGATCTGGAGGAGGTTCTCGAGTCGGAGGAAGAAGAGGCAGTGACGAACTCCTCTTCCGAGTCAGAGTATGCGGAGACGGATCCGGGTCCGCCAAGGACCCGATCCGCAACCAAGTCCATCCCGACGAAGCAGATCCGGCCGAAGGCGCCGACCCGGATTACGAAGGGCGGAACGTCAGCGAAGAAGGCGCGGAAGGGTAAATGACTAGGTTGCGTAGTTGGATTGTTAGTTTTAGTATTTTATCTTCATCGCGGGTTTTCCGGATGTGGGACCCGCTGATCCGGAACGCCAAGTAGTTCCGGATTTCTAGGAATTTAACGGCTTTCCATTTTTCCCGGAATGGTCACTTGGCCGTTGTCCGGATTTTCAGCTGGCCGTTGGCCGCTTTTTCTTTGGACCGTTTTTGGTCATGTTGTTTTGGTTTTTAAGGGCGGGCCGGCTTGTGGCCTGTCATTCCATTTTGTGTCATTCAATCTGAGCACCCAAGAATAAACACCTTGGGAATCATTATCTTGCGTATCGCGTCTTGATTACTTGTGTGTGGGTATATCCGGAAGAGTGTGCAAGGTAGGAATCCGGATTGGTTGTTATCCGGATCCGACTGAAGGTGTCTTGCAGAAAAGTTTAGATTTAACTTGAGGAGCTGTGCGTGGTGCCTTTAAATTGCTGGAACGGTGATCCGGTGGGATCCGGTAGTGGTCAGGGAGCTAATCCGGAACTCATGAGTAGTTTCGTGCGGAAGTAAGCAGCCGCCAAGTGGAACATTCCCAAACCATCGGAAGGTCTGCCAACCTCAAGAGCGGTCGACAGCTAGAAAGTAAGTCCTTTAGTTCCGGATTCCAACTATCCGCGGTTGTTTTGCAGTTGAGTCTAGTTTACGAGTGAGGAGCTGTGCGTGGTGCCTTTAAATCGCTGGAACGGTGATCCGGTGGGATCCGGTAGTGGTCAGGGAGCTAGTCCGGGAACTCGGGAGGAGTCCCGTGCGGAAGTCGGCAACCGCCTAGTGGAATATTCCCAAACCATCGGAAGGTCTGCCAACCTCAGGAGTAGGTGAAAGCTTGATCCGGAAAATAGCTGAGTGTCGTTGTAGTAAGGACGGGTGTGGGTGTAACTCTGCGTGACCTACCTTCCGGGTGGCCACCCGGAATGTTGTGAGGGGGACCATCCTTTCCTCCTTACCAGACTGAGAACTTTGAGGACGGATAGTTGTTTGTTGTTTAGGAGTTGATATGTGTGTTACTTGAGTGGTGATGTTCCCCACCCCTCGGAAAGAGCAAGTGAGGACCCTCTGAGGGTAAAACAGAGGTACGAAAAACCGGTGTGACGGATAGTGAGAGTAGGAATCCGGATCAGGGAGGATCCGGATTTGATTCCGGAATACAATATTTCCGGAACTTGGGTTTGTGTTGTGCCGGATCCTACTGCGGATTGTCATTTCCGGGTAGATCCGTAGTTCTGGAAGCTTATCTACCGCGACAACATCTGGAATCCCCTGGGACGATAACTCGTGTCATCTTAACGCTTTTGTGGTGTTAAAGATACCTACGCCTAGACTGCGCGTACGACATTTATCTTCTAATTTAAATGATCTAATTTATCTTCTAATTTAAATGATTTTTTTTCCTAATTTATTTTCTAATCTAAATGATCTAATTTATCTTCTAATTTAAATGATCTAATTTATCTTCTAATTTAAATTATCTTTTTTCCTAATTTATTTTCTAATCTAAATGATCTAATTTACCTTCTTGGTTGAGTTCTGACCTTAACGGCTACTAATTCCTAGTCCTATTGATAAACTTCTAGGTCTAAACTTAAAGCCCCCCCTTACTTCCTATCTACTAGTCGGAATTAATCACTAATTAACAGAGGTTAGCGTAAATTCAAGGAAAAGCGCAGGGGGTTAGTTTATCGACCCACCTGATCGTTGTTTGTATGCGCGACCTTCGCCTCCATGCCTCCGGCCGCGTGCTCGTATTCCATGGTAGACACGTATTTTGAATCGGTCAAATGCCTATGGCTTAGTCTTTTGCGAGGTAGTACACTCTAACGACCCTTAATAGTCCCTTTCCTTTTCTTTGTCTCCTCCTCTTTTACTCCCACACTATTCCTACCAAACTCTTAATGGAGCCTTACACTATGACACTAACTTCTTGCGAGCCTAACTACCCTCTTACGTTGTCATGTCCCGCGTCATTCTCATCCTTCCTCTAATGGTTGGAGAGGCCCTTTTGGGGATTCCCTTACGCCCCTAAGCCTACTTTACTATTGATCTTCTCTCTCCTTTCTCCCCTACTTAGTCATGTTCCTCTCTAACCTCGCTCCATTGTTTGTTTTGTCTTGTTGGAGGGATGTGAGAGCGTTCGGTTGCATGTGCAGGTCGGGCGTGCGAACGGCGACTTCTTTTCCTCCCCCCTCCCTTTGCTTGCTCTTGGGATTGATAAGCTTTTATTTTATACCCTCTAACTGGACCCCCAGTTCTCAGTCCTGTCGGGGTAAAAATCCAAAAAAAAAGGAGATTGGGGCCCCGCAAGGCATCGTCCCGTTTGGTCTGGAGCAACCAGTTTGTGAGAGCAACCAGTTTGTGAGAGCAACTAGCTCGTGAGAGCAACCAACTGTGAGAGCAACCAACTGTGAGAGCAACCGGCTGCTGTATCGGCACTGGATTGCTGCTGTACCAGCCTGTTGTATCGGCCGCTGGACTGGCGGGCTGGCTGGGCTCAAAAATTCTTCACCCTCGGGTTCCCGTATGGGAACCCACTTACACAAAATTAAACTGGATGTCGTTCGTCTAGGGTCAAGGTCAAAGCTTCGCCGTGGGGGTTAAACTTGGATTTTGTGACTCTTAATTCCGCTACCTCGGGACGGGGAGGGCTGCTACTTCCCTACAACCTAGGACAATTCTTGGGGGCTAAACTTTGGCTTTTTCCAAGAAGATCTTGGGAACTAAACTTTGGAGCCAAAAAATGTATGGGGTGCAAAGCTTCACCGTCAAATTGGTTTTGACACCAACTCTAAGACTTGGGATGCCCCTGGGTCCAAAGCTTCGCTGTCTAAGGCCTGTTTTGACACACACTCTAAGACTAGGGTAGTTTATAGGTTCAAAGCTTCGCCGCCTTAAGGGCAGTGGGGCCCACACATAAACAACACAGAAGGTTGACTATAGTTAGGACTGAATTACAAGGCAATCGTGTCCGCAAAGTAAGCATAAACAAGGCCCGACTTACATACTAAAGGCCCCCCAAAGTGGCATCGCCAAGGTACGGTGGGGGGTGACTTTAGGATTAGTACAAGGTACAACGAGGACACGCAAGCGTAAGTGAAACCCACTCAACCCACAACAAGATACAAGGTAAGGTAGAAGGGCCCAAGGGGACCTTCGAAAGCTTGAAATAGAACAACAACGGAAGCCAAAAGTGCTCCAAAAACACCGTAGAGGTTTTTTGGCTTGAAACGCCAAAAATTCCAAGATAGCTTGGACCCACGGACCCAAAACAAGTATTGGGGGTGTTTTGGGAGAGAGAAGGGCCCCCTTTTATAGGTTTCCAAGGGCCCTCTCCCCCCCTCGACGAGTAACCTCATCCATCCGGATTTTCATCCAACTTTGAGATTTTCACCTAATCTTGGGTTTTACGCTGGTCCTAGTTTCTAACTTTTGGAGTTTAGCTCGGAATTGCAAATGGATTGCGCCAATGGCTTCAGAATGCCATTTTTAGCCGAAGGGATCCTTTATCCCCTATTTCTATCACAAAAAAACCCTCGGAAACTAGTGCCAACTGGAGCCAATTAAAAGGGTAAAAAACTAACTTTTGGGGTTTACCTCTTTTGGCTTGGGTAACTAGCTAGGGTTTTTGGGGAGGCTCTAGGGAGTAAGAAAAGGCTCCTTGATGTCTTCGTTCCGACTTCGTACGCTCCCGGGACGCCGGTCAACCCCGCAAAGATCCTGCCGTAAATATTAATTGGGGGGATGTTGTCAGTTTCGGCTGCTTCCCGCTATTGGAACGCCATGAAATTTGTCGGGGTGCGTTATTAACATAAAAGATGCTAGTCTAATTTTTAGTGAGATTTTACCGCGGCCTGGGTATTTTCTATGAATTTCCCAACCTGGCCTTTGGCGGTTGACCGCTCGGAAAAAGATCCTTTGGAGATTAGAAAAAACCGAGACTTTTTGGGGAACCTCTCATGGAGTCCCCCAAGCCACGTGCCAAGTCTTGGGCTATTCTGGCACACAGTTGGTGGCGAGTTGAAAACTGACTTCGGTTGAATCACCGGCAGTCAGGGAATCTTTCACATGTGAGGGAATCTTGGCGAATGGTTTTTGCCGTGGATGTCCCGACATGTTCCCAATCCGAGAACACTATCCGTCGGCTGTGGATTCCTCCATGCGGCCTGTCTGGGACAAGTGACACCTGCAAGCTAACAAATTGGATTCCTAATGTTTCGTCGGTGGAATGGGGAAACTAGAACCTATCTTTGGAGATTTACGTGGGGACCTCCCTTACTCTCCTAAGACTTAATTTAGCCTATCCTGGTCACATGCACTAGGGTTTTGGGCTATTTTGGGTAAGTTCCCAGTAGCCCTGTTGTTTCCCACTAATTACGGTTTCTAACCTATATACAAGTGGGTTTTATGGGTAATCTATGGATAAAAGGCTATTTATGACCAAATGCTATACTGGTATGTGACATACCTATTTTGGTTCTACACTCTTTTTTGGGTTTTTTGTATTACTTTATGCCTTAATTTGTAATAAACTAAAAAAAAAGAAAACAATGAGTCCCAAGTGACGAATTTGGGGCTCACACGCATGCCAACAACGATCAGGTGAGTCAGTAAACTAATCCCCGGTGCTTTTCTTTTAATTTACACTAAATTCTGTTAAGTAGTGATTAATTTCAATTAGCAAATAGGAATTAGGGGGGACCTTAAGTTTAGACATAGAAGTTTATCGATAGGACTAGAAGTATCCAAACCCATCTCATACATAGAAGTTGACCATAAAAGCAACCAAATTAGACTAAGATAGGATAGGACTAGGAATTAGTAACCGTTAAGGTCAGAACTCAACCAAGAAGTAAACATTAGATTAGGACAAAATAATCCAATTAGGAGTTAGGGTTAAATTAGCAAATCAAAATTGCCTTAGGTGATAAAGACTTAGGGTAGGAAGTAAAAGATAAATTAGATTAAAAGGTAAATGAAATTAGGAAAAGAGATCAATTAGATTAGAAGAGAAATTATATTAGAAGGTAAATTAAATTAGGGAACAAGATAAATTAAATTAGACGATAAGTTAAATTAGGGGAAGGAATCAATTAGATTAGAAGATCAATTAAATTAGAGGATAGATTAAACTAGAAGGAAGATAACCTAGATTAACCCCTAAAGGACCAAGACCATTTTCTGTCAAAAGCCACTGAAAACTGCCCCTATTGCTGCGTTCATCAAATTTTTCAACAAAATGTTATTTTTACAAATCTAATCGTAGGATCTTTTACTAAACTTGTAGAAGAAGAAGTGGTAAAAATTTCGTCACATTTGACCGTACGGATTGAAAGATATAGGCATTTGAAGTGAAAGTTTTTGTTTTTTTTCACTGTGCCCGACAACTTCAGCTGCCTTTGACCATTGATTGTGGTAACTTTTTCCACTATGGGTGCTGAATTTAAAAATTTATCATATTCTGAATCATGTTAGGCATGTCTCCAAAAAAATTCAAGGAAAAAAAAGACATGGAACACATCCAAATAAATCTTGCAATGCAACAATGTCGGAAAGTTCACAATGCCTCACATAAATTTTCGAGTAAGTTCTCCACCACATAATTTTGAAACTCAAAAATCCAAATGGTGGATTGAAAGATATAGTGTGCCTTTACAATCTCCAAAAAGAAAACTTGGAAAAAAACAAAAACTCTATTTCTTATGGAATTTAGAAACAAAATGTGAAGAAATTATGGATTATGGCTTCGGGCATGGCATGAGAAAAGGGTTGGGGTGTGTCCCGATATGTTCCCACTATGTTCCCGGTATGTTCCAATCATTAGGAACTGTAAGTTAACTCTAACTACGTGGACCCGGGGTCGTGGGGGAGGGGTCACCTTCAATGACACCCAACCTTGCCATCACATGCTGGCCACATCTTCAGTACGCCTGCCAATATTTTCTAACCCCCTACCCTCTAATCACAAATGAAACAAATAAATAATTATTATATAGGTAAATAAACAATTAAATAATTCAAGTGAAAAAGTAATTTTGGTTTATAAAAAAGGTAAAAATTATTATTATCTTATTGAACACATTTACATAATGCATCTTTGCACCTAAACAATGGGAACCACAATTGTCTTCAAAATAAATTTTCTTGCAATTATTAGTAGTTAGGATCTTCAATTTTTTACACTTGGATTTTTAGAGAACACGTGTAGAATAATAGAATCTACTTGTTCTAGATATGAATTGTAAACTAATTTTAGGCTCTACATCCAAAAATAACAAAGTAAAAGTTTTATCACTTAGTTTATTTATATACACACACATGAATTATATATATATGTTCATTTTATATTTACATAGTTTTATTTTATATTCACATGAAGTCTTCATCTTTATATTTACAGGAAGTCTTTGTCTTTATATATTTGTTTATACTAAGTTTGCTTTAGGAATTTTGGCATGCTTCCCAAGTATGTGGTGCGTGCATTGTGTGAAGGATGACTTCCAAAGCGTCCCCACATACTTGGAAGGCATACATTAGAGTAAGCATTATGACGTCATTTTTATTTTTATTTTCATCCTTCTTTGTTTAGGAATTTTGGCATGCTTCCGAAGTATGTGGTGCGTGCATTGTGTGAAGGATGACTTCCAAAGCGTCCCCACATACTTGGAAGGCATATTATGATGTCATTTTACATTTTCATTTTCATTCTTCTTTGTTCTTGAATTTTGGCATGCTTCCAAAAAATCTACTTCATCGGCATAGCCATCCATTGTAGCTGTACTCCCTAGCATGCTTCACCTCTCTATTCCTCCCACCCCGTAGTTCTCCTCCATGTTCCCCTCTCCCCCACGTTCCCACTCCCTCCCTCTCTTTCCTGCATGTTTCTCTCTCCCCTTTCCCCGTTCCTTTCCCCTTTCCCTGTTTCCCTCCTCTTTCCTTGTTCCCCTCCCCTTTCCCAGTTCCCCTCCCCTTTTCCCATTCCCCTTGGCCTACCTCCCGCTGCCCCTCACCCGTGCACCTCCTTGCCCCTCACAGTATGCCCTTCATCAAATTTTAGAAAGTCAATTGTGCCCGTGCTGCCCCCAATGTGTAAATTACACAAGATTTGCAATAACTTTTGAACGACAAAACCAATTTCCATGAAAAAAAATTTCCCGCATTGTCCTTACAAAACTCTATCTTTAAAAAAAATTCAATTAATTTGAATAAAAATTATAGTAGTGATAGCCTACCCGATTTCCATTTTGTCCCCCGAGGGGACTTTGGTCCTTTAGGGGTTAAAAGGTAAATTAAATTAGGGGAAGGAATCAATTAGATTAGAAGGTCAATTAAATTAGATTAGAAGATAAAGTAGGATTAGCCTCAAAACTGAAGAGTTAAAACTAAGGGTCTACTTTAAGTTGGAATTTAAGTTGAATCACGAGTTAAGGTTAGATAGAGAAGAACCATTGAGTTTAGGAATTCCGTTAGCCAACCACCTTAAGAAATTAAGCACATCCAATTGACATAGGAAATCATGGACGGAACTTAGGCATCCCCCATCAGTACTAGGAAGGGTTAATTAGCCTTAGATTCCCATAGATTAGAATAGATTCGGTAGTAGTCCGTATAGGTTACCGTTAGGGGACAGTTAGCCCGGACTATTTCCTCGCCAATCGGGGCAACTCCGTTGTCACCTGCGGAAATTAGGAACTTAGGAAAAAAAGATCCATTTCTTGGAAGGCACAATGGACCTACGCTTAGTCACCCGTTAGGTTAGAATTTAGTTAACCCCTAGAACCTGGTTGTGTCCGATTAATTACCAAGGGTGGGTAATTAAGCGCCCACACAACCCTAAGCAAAACCTACTCAAATTCGGTCAAGAGTCTAAGCTTATCTACTCTATTTTTCTAATCTTGATTCTAGCTCTTTTCTCCTAATCTTACACTACTGGAATCTATCTTCAGTCAAAACCGGAACCAAAAACTGGGTAGCTAATCCAACTTCCCTGCACCCTAAAGTGTTATTCTCATTTCTTGACAATCGTAACCGGAATTGAGTTTAACCTCTGAACCAAGAGGGTTTGCGTATTGTGATTAAGGAAAGAAGCTTAAACCCTACCCTCTGAGTTTTAGAGTGTCAAGAGTGTCACGAGTGCCACTGAGAAATAAAAAGGACAACATATAAACTAAAACCTAAAATAAACCCAACCGGGACTTCTTCACAACTAAATTGGATTTGAATCCCGTTCAGTAGGTCACACACAAAACGCCGCCAAGTTGTAAATTCTTGTAAAATTCGCCGTCGGTCCTAATTTTGGTACTTGGGAATGTCAGAATGTCTTCAAATTTGATAGGGCTCTTTATTGGGATACAAAACACTATCTTGATTTTTAGTGAGATTTTACCACAACATTGGCAATTTCTAGGAATTTACGAATGCAATTTTAAGCGGTTGACTTCCCATGGAGTCATCGTGGAGTTTTGTAAAATCCCGAAACTTTTGGGCATTCCTCTACAAGATGTCCATCAACTAAGGGCAAAACCAAATCTCCAATAAGGATGCTATTTTTAGTAATTTCTTAATAATTTCCACCCGGGGGAAATTATTCTTGATACCGGGGGAATCTTGGATGATCGGACTTCTATTTGACCTTCTGGCATGTTTTGACATAGAAAAGCACTTCTCCGTATGTTCTAATCATCATTTCCTCCATCTTGATCTGTGAATAATTTGGATTCTCAAAGTTTCCTACAAACCACAAACCCAATTATTTCAAATTGGATTTTGACTGACTCTAACTAGACTCTAATTTTTAACCAGTTTGTTACATGTATACTTATAGATGCTATATCACATGAACAAGACACTAGGATTGGCTAACTCTCAAATCCTTACTTCGTTCAAAATTACTGATTTAACTACCTAATTCTACTAATAAGACCTAAAATTAGTGAAAATGTAAAGTTTTACATGTTTCATGCATTTAAGGCCATTTCTCACTACTTTGGTAGGGACTTCTACCAAAACTCTTAATAACTCTATTTTTATGTGTTTTTTTCATATATTTAATCTAAAAACTAACTAAAAATCGCAAAAAATAAGTTCAGAGTTCCAAATGCCAACTTGAGGGCTCACAGCTACCCTCTCGTTCCTTGAGCCTTTTAGCAATGGGTGGAAGAGGATCCCTGCATATCAGAGATGCTAGAGCTATACGGCAAGCTCTGGCAATTCAAAGCTGTCGTCGAGTCATGGACATTTGGTGTCAACTAGTCCAAAGACTATGTCTACTTGCGTCATCGAGTGTAGGATATTGTGTCATGACCCAAAACGTCACTATTAGCTTAGATACTATATAATAGAGTTTTCTTTTTTCTTTTTTTCTTTATAAATTCTTGATTTCCTTAGATTTAAGCGGGTACATAGCATAATATTCGAAACTGGAAGATAGGAAAACCATAAATTGATAAAGTAGTTAAGCAGAAAATTAATATTCTTGCATTTTAGCCAGAACCGGAACTACCGAATACATTGGGAAATCTAATTCGGGACCAGAACTAGGTATCATTAGGAATAGAGACTATGAGTAGACTATCGGGAGACAGTTGGAGCTAATTAGAACCTACCAACGGTACCCGGCAATTAGGGAACGGTTGGATTAACGAGTAATTAGCAGAAACGGTAGGATCAAACGGTAGGAAACTGGAAGAAAACCTGGAACAAAATGTTTAAAGTCAGGTTGTTTAGGGTTCCTGTACACATTTCCGATCTTTTCTGTATGTGTTTCCTATTCATTTTGTGCGTAGTAGTTTCCGGGTTTCCCGACATAGTTTTCACTTCAATATAGTAGCAGAATCAATGGGCGTTGTGAGAGACTATTATAAGGGTTTGAAGTAAGAGAGCCACTATGATTGGAAGTGAGTCAGAAGAGGAGACTGCAACCATGAAGGTATCACTAAAGCACGTCAGCCCAGTGATTCTGAACAATGCAGAGGAGCGGGTGGATCTGCTGGAGGATTTGAGCCAACTTGGCTGTACTAGACTACTAGAGTGACCGTGGAACTTCAAGGACGAAGTGATGGTGAGAGAGGTGTTGCATCCGTAGTCGAACGAGTGAAAGAAGACCATGAGGGCGGTTCCGGACAAGTGGACTGCGACTGTTTGGAGGGAAGTTTACGGATTTACTAAAGGGGGAGAAGAACAGACAAATACACAGTGGGTAAATTCTTGAACCCTCCTCACCCTAAGGATGGGTACACCGTGAGCAAATGCAAGAGTGACCGAGAGAGATGCGTATTAGAATTTTTGGTTCCCATCCTCAGTCCGGATAGGGGCATTCGGCTTACCATAACCTTGGGTAATACAATTTTTGGTGCTCTATCCGAAGACCGGAAAGTCGACTAGGGTTTAGTTCTGCAGGATCATGTGGGGAAGCTATGTAGGTCAATCGGGAAAACGAAGCCGTCTAGTCTTTCTCCTTTTCTTTATCATTTATAATACGCACATGACTACATGAGCGTACAAGAGCGGCATGAATACAAGATTCAGGAAGTGAAACTAACACACGGTATGAAGTTAGACTTAGAGGGAGAAGATGTGGAGAGATAGGAAGAGTCTTCTGGGGATTCCGGCAAGGAAAAACCGGAACAACAGAGAGAGAAAAGAGAAGAAAGAGACCTAGTCTAGGGAAGTGATCCTCTTAAGATGATCAACAAGGATCTAAACCAAGTCAGGGAGAGACATGAGAAATAGAGGAGTACCATAATACGAGTGTGTAAGTTGTTAGGCGATATTCCCGTAAGTCAGTGTGAGGAACAAATCCGGAATCTCATACAAGATGCTGAGAGAAGGGCCGGAAAGGCGAAAATTATAAGGCTAATGGATGAAGTGATTGCCCTAAAAAAGGAGTTGAGTGAGAGGAAGCAGGAAAGTGAATAAGAGAGAAAACACTCAATTCGGTCAAAAGAGATGCTTGACCAGATTGCAGAGTTTATTACGCATCCGGCTGAGATACTGAACAAGGCCAAGCTCTTTGATGAGAAAGTCTAAGAAGGGGAAGGTAAAGTAGGGGATAAGGTCATCAACGTCCTAATTACTTTTCATTCATAGATGGAAGAGTTACTTGTTCAGATGAGGGGCGTAGTGGAAGAGAGTAGTCAGCCTTCAAAACCGGAAGCAACAAAAAGGAAGGAGGGTACTCCCGCTAAACCCCTAAGATCTGATAGTCGACATCTATCGCCATTGGGTCGGGATAAAACCGGAAAGTCTCTGAAAAGTGTAGATGTCACCACACTGTCGTGTAGAAAGCGTTTGCCTCGGAAAATCACGAGGATTCTGGCTGCGACCAGAAATGGCTCGGGAATGACAGAAATCGTAAGATGGTATAAATCAATAAATGAATTAGTAACTTGTAGAAACTTCGAATCTTCAAGTCTTCAAACTGCTACTCGTTGTCCTATCCTGTTGTGTTTCTAAATAGGCCAAGGGTTAAGATAGGGTGATAAGAAACCACGAGCTTCAGATGTATAAAATGGGACGGCCAGACCACGAGTTGAATCGTCCGAGGGATTGGATCCTAAATTTCAAACCCACGATGACCAGCAAACTTGCCTCACCAGTGGGAACAACATAAAAGTCTCGACCATGTGGGCAATTAACCCCACTTCGTCGCATCTACTACACAAAATGAGGCTAGTGTTGGTGTAAACCAAACCGCCCGCAACAATAAAATAAAATTTACAAAGCCACAAGCTACACACACACATACAAGTCTTCAACACCTCCTTCAAACTCCAATTTCAACTTCCAATTCTCAAGCTGGACTTTGTTTGAGTGCCACCATTTCTCTATAGCTCCAAATGAGGTGAGTGATAGATTTTTGGAAAGCTAACACAAATTTCTACTTTTCTTCCAAATTTCAATCAAAATCTAAAACTTTGTCCAACTTCTATGGCCGTCCAAAGTTTCGGCCTTGAGAAAAGAAGGGCAGCAGACCCTTCTTCACTTCTACACTCACAACTCATTTATACAAACTCCAAACAAAATGAGTGATATCTTCATGCAAAGCTAACACAATTTCCTACACTTCTTCTATATATTATTGCAAATCAAGAACTTGTCCGTCTTTTATGGCCGGTCGAAGTCTCTGCCTTTTTATTTCAAAGGTAACAAACCTCCCTCTACTCAAACTAGCACAACTTTTGATTCACAACTCCAAATCAAGCAAGTGAGAACAATTTAGAGACTACACACCATGATACACAACTCCTCCAAATTTTATTTCAAACTTCTTTAAAATCACAACACAATTCCCCTTCAAACATTTGGGTTCTCCCTAAAGTCCCAACGGGAGAGAAGATGAATAGTGTTCACCTTTTCTCGACCTTATCTTCACTCTAACCACACAAACAAGTGAGGTCAGCCCCTAACTCACTCCCAAAACTACAACATGAATAATTGAGCACTTATTTGGCCCCACAACTATTTCTTTATCTTTAACTTTGAAGAAAATTCACTTCAAGTTCACTTAAAAGATAAACTATTCGAATATTTCCTTCATACTACTTCACAAACACAAATTTATTGTAATAAATCACTCCAACTATGGAATAAAGAACTAAAAATCATTATATATATCTAATAGAGGTAAAAAAACTAGAGCTCCAATCAAAATGTCACTCTATCTGCAAAAATTTGAGGATGCGTTTGACGGTAGTAGGAACATAATCGGCACGATCTGCTTTGATTAAGGGATTAACTAGCCCTTCCAACCATCATTGATGACCATGACTTTCTTCAATAGGCCTCACCATACAATAGTATTGCTCGTCATTTTTAGCCTTCAAAACATCCTTCAAATGTGACTTTATGACTGCCGGGTTCAACACATCCAACCTTCAACAAAATCATCAATGTCCGAGCGTCACGTTGAAGATTACCGTGCCATCGTTTTTCCATACGAGGTTGTTTCGGTGGTCAAGATGGCTTAGCTTCATCTTCTGGTCGCCCATGTAACAATGAAAGATTCAGTGGCAACTGTGGTTGATCCGGCAGTTGCAATAAAAAAAATTCCAACTCACACTCCGGTTGAGATTCTTCATCTTGAGGCTCAGAAAAACCCCTCTAGTTTGACATAGTATGATCTAAATAAAACACGAAGAAGAAGATCAAATGAGATGAAGCTTTAAAGTAAATCCTTCTCTATATAGTCGGAAAGAGAAGGCGTCACCTTGAAGCCACCTCAAATGATGTCATTTTATTTATAATACTACAAATATTTAAATCTATCTAAATCATGTATATATAAATATTCTACATAATGTCTGCATTTGCAGCACGACAACGCTTGCCAAGGAGAGTGTTATGCAGGAATCCGATGGTGAGCGTACATCTACGCTCGGATCTCAGACTCGAGGTCAAGCAAAAGGCAAGGAGGGAGGACAGAAAACACCACAAAACAAGACGTCTAATGTTTCTCCATCTCCAAGTGAAGTAGCGAAGAAGAGGGCCGAGTCTCACAAAAGACCAATCGAGTTAGATACCAAAGAAGAAGAAGACCAATCAAAAGAAGAGGAAGAATCCGGTTCCAGAACGGGGGAGGAGTCCGAGCCCTAATCAGATCCAGATTAAGAGCGGGTAGCTCCAAAGAGAACAAAGATAAAGCTGAAGGCATAGAAGTCAACAGAGAAGAAGCGCAGGGCTTCGAATGTTTCCAGTTCTGCTCGAAAATAGCCAACGAGAAAGGGAGCCGCCACTTCAGTAAAGACTCCAGCTAAGCGGCAAAAGAAGTAACTTTAAGATTAGGTAGAATCTTAGAATGGCGGCTGAAAACCTAAGTTTTTGGGTAGAAAAGTAGTTTCCAAGTTGCTTTTTGGTGAGTAGGAAATTCCTTTTGAACTTGCCTAGATCCGAATTTTTCGGATCTAAGATCCATTTTTTCCGAGTAGTTTTTGGATTTTAGTGAAGTCAACGATGAGGAGGACAAGGAGAATGACACGTGTCATTCCCTTGGGGTTTTGATTTTGATTTCCTTGGGCTGTAAAGTCCCTTGGATTGTAAACTATTTAGGATTCGGATTTTTAGTTGTTAGTATGTATTTTCGGATCTTGTTTTTCTAGCATCGTGCATTCGTGCAATACAGAACTTTCTGATTCATTTTTGAGTGTCTGAGCGTACTTGGATGGCATGCTATGTCATTGTATGTTCATTTGAATTGCAGGAATAGGTAGAGGGGAAGTGTGTCTAGATGTTGGGTTTATCCGGATTCTGGGAGTTTAAGTGAGTTTGCGTGTGATGGCGGCTTCCGGATCTTAGTGACGTGATCGGTTCAGGTTCCATTAGTTGAACACGGTCCCAATAGGCTAGAGCTGTAACCATTGATTTGCTGGAGTTCTCTAGTTTAATGGTTGATAGGTTCTTTGGTTAACCGAAAACTGAAGAGGATGTAATATTCCCCCATTTTGTCTGTCCCGGACTCTACCCAGATCCTAGACTAACCTAATAGGCCGTCATTGTAGTGTATGTTAGGTTGTTAGCTGGAGTTTCTTGCGTGACCTGCTGATTCGGAAACTTCCGGGTTAGTTGTGAAGGAAAGCCGGTTAAGTAGTATGTGTGTGTATTGTTGTTGGTTTATTCAAAAGTGGCACTCTTGACACTATAAAACGCAGAGGGCAGGTAATCAACTTCCTTCCTTAAGCACAATACGCAGAACCCTTTTAGTCCAAAGGTTAAACTCGAGTCCGGTTACGTTGTCAAAAAACTTGGAAATCGGATTAGCTACCCGATTTCTACTTTCAGTTCTTGATATATATAGACTGTAGATTGTAAGAGGGTTAGGAAATAGCTTAGATTTAGATCTAGAAGTGATCCAGATAGTTTAGCTTAGTTTCCTGACCGGATTTGAGTAGGTTTTTGCTTGGGGTTGTTGTGGTACTCCTTGTCTGTATTTCCGGTTAGTAAAAAATTAGTGACAAATCTCTGTGGGAATAATAAACGAGTTACTTTAGGACCTTTTCCGGTCTTAGAGAAGCATTTCGACTTTCCTGTGCTACGACAATTAGGATGGAAGTCTGCAAGTGTAGCCACCTAATCTCCAATGATGTTGGGACCTCTGTTTTGTTCAAGAAGCTTCTCTAGATTATTTCCATTATTGGATGAATTAGCGTAAAAGAAAAGGTATCAGGGCAACGATACTAAAGCCACTTGATTCCTTAGTCCAAATTTAGTGGAAGTCTTCAAATGAAGGCGCTAAATTTCCTCAGGCAAAGCGGTGTCAATCTTCTTCGTGAAGCTATTGATCAATCTTATTGTTAGCTAGATCTTGCGTAAAAGAAAAGACACTAGGTGTGGGCGCTTAATTACCCACCCTTGGTAATTAATCGGACACAACCAGGCTCTAGGGTTTAACTGAATCCTAACCTAATGGGTGACTAAGCGTCGGTCCATTGTGCCTTCCAAGCAATGGATCTTCTTTTCTAAGTTCCTAGTTTCCGCGGGTGACAATGGAGTTGTCCCCAATTGGCGAGGGAATAGTTCGGGCTAACCGTCCCCTAACGGCAACCTATGCGAACTACCACCGAATCTATCCTAATCTATGGGAATCTGAGGCTAATTGACCTTTCCTAAGACTGAGGAGGGATTACCTAAGTCCCTTCCATGGTTCTTGAGTGGATTGGATTTTTCTCCTAATCTCAGTTATCTTTTTCTCTAATTTAATTTCTTAATTTAATTTATGCTTTCTTCCTAATTTAATTGATCCTCTTTCTTGAATTAATTTCCTAATCTAATTTAACTTTTTAGTCTAATTTAATCTTCTAACTTGACTTATCCTTTTGTCCTAATTTATCCCCTAAGTTAATTTATCTTTTTTCCTAATTTAATCTTCTAATCTAATTGGCTACTTTTATGGTCAACTTCTAGGTTGAGAGGGGTTAGATACTTCTAGCCCTATCGATAAACTTCTATGTCTAAACTTAAGGTCCACCCTAATCCCTATTGGCTAATCGACATTAATCACTGCTCTAACAGGATTTAGCACAAATTAAAAGGGAAACACTAGGGATTAATTTACTGACTCACCTGATCGTTGTTGGCATGCGCGACATTTTCCTCCATACCTCCGGCCGCGTGCTCGTATTTCATAGTAGAAATGTATTTTGAGGGGTTCAAATGCCTACGGCTTAGTTGTAGAAAGAATTATTACACTCTAATACCCTAAGGCATTCTTCCTTCTCCTTATCTCCTCTTTTCTTTTGCCTTGGTACTATTCCCAACCACCCCTTTAATGGGGGTCTTACAACTATGACGCTAACTTCTTGCAAACCTAACTACCACCTTACGTTGTCATCTTTGCGTCATCCTAATCCTCCTTCTAATGGCCGTGGGGGACTTTGGGAGATTTCTGTGCACACTAACCAAGGCTACTCTTGGTCATCTTCTTCCTTGCCTTCCTATTTAGCCTCTCATCTCCCCTAACCCTCTCCCATTAGATGTTGGAGTGATGTTGTGGTGAGGACGTGCGTGTAGGTTGGAGTTCTTGGAGCGGAGTCTTCCTCTTGTGTTTCTCTCCCCTCGGCCAAGGCCCTTGATTCCCCCTTACCCCCTCTAATTCTAACTTCTCTTCCCCAAATTTATTTTCCCCCAACCCCCCACGAGCTGGACCCCCTACGGGCTGGACTCCTTTCCCCCCACACGAGCTGGACTCCCTTCCCCCCGACGAGCTGGACTCCTTCCCCCCCCGACGAGTTGGGCTCCCTTCCCCCCGACGAGATGGGCTCCCCTCCCCCCGACGAGCTGGTACCCGGACTGACCCCCCTTACTGGCTGGATTCCCTTCCCCCTACGAGCTGGACTCCCTTACGGGCTGGTTACCCGGACTGACCCCCCTTACTGGCTAGACTCCCTTCCCCCTACGATCTGGACTCCCTTACGGGCTGGTTACCCGGACTGACCCCCCTCACTGGCTGGACTCCCTTCCCCCTACGAGCTGGACTCCCTTATGGGCTGGTTACCCGGACTGACCTGGACTCCCTTACAGACTGGGCCACCCTTAGGGGCTGGACCCCTTCTTCCCACAATCTCTTTTTCCGGGTTCCCGTATGGGAACCTACTCACGCAATTAAAATCGGATGGTGAAAGGTCAAAGCTTCGCCATCGTAGAAAATAAGCTAGAAATTTTGGAAGGAAGCTACTTGTGACGGGGGTTCTTTTCTACGCCTTTCTACCACCTAAACACTCTTGGGGGCTAAACTTTGTCTTTTCCCAAGAAGGTCTTGGGAACTAAACTTTGGAACTAAAGTACGTAGGAGGTCAAAGCTTCGCCGTAAGGTTGGTTTTGACACCAACTCTAAGACTTGCAATGTCCCTAAGTTCAAAGCTCCGCCGTCTGGGCCTATTTTGACACACACTCTAAGACTGGGGTAAGTTGTAAGTTCAAAGCTTCGCCGTCTCACGGGCGGTGGGGTCCACACACAAACAACATGGAAGGGGTGACTATGGTCAGGGTGTACACACGAGGCAACCGTATCCACAAGGTAAGCATAAACTAGACAACACTTTTCACACTAAAGGCCCCCCAGAGCGGCATCGCCAAGGTACGGTGGGGGGTAACTTTAGGATTAGTACAAGATGCACAAAAAGCAAGTGAAACCCTCTTGACTCACAACAAGGTACAAGGTAAGATGGAAAGACCTCAAAGGACCTTCAAAGAGCTTGAGATAGAACAACAAAGGGAGCAAAAAGTGCTCCGAAAACACCGTAGAGGTTTTTTGGCCTAAACGCCAAAAATTCCAAGATAACCTGGACCCACGGACCCAAAACAAGTATTGGGGGTGTTTTGGGAGAGAGAAGGGCCCCCTTTTATAGGTTTCCAAGGGCCCACTCCCCCCCTCGACGAGTAACCTCATCCATCCGGATTTTCATCCAACTTTGAGATTTTCACCTAATTTTGGGTTTTACGCTGGTCCTAGTTTCTAACTTTTGGAGTTTAGCTCGGAATTGCAAATGGATTGCGCCAATGGCTTCAGAATGCCATTTTTAGCCTAAGGGATCCCCTACCCCCTATTTCTATCACAAAAAACCCCTCGGAAACTAATGCCAACTGGAGCCAATTAAAAGGGTAAAAAACTAACTTTTGGGGTTTACCTCTTTTGGCTTGGGTAACTAGCTAGGGTTGTTGGGGAGGCTCTAGGGAGTAAGAAAAGGCTCCTTGATGTCTTCGTTCCGACTTCGTACGCTCCCGGGACGCCGGTCAACCCTGCAAGGATCTTGTCGTAAATATTAATTGGGGGGATGTTGTCAGTTTCGGCTGCTTCCTGCTATTGGAACACCATGAACTTTGTCGGGGCGCGTTATTAACATAAAAGATGCTAGTCTAATTTTTAGTGAGATTTTACCGCGGCCTGGGTATTTTCTATGAATTTCCCAACCTGGCCTTTGGCGGTTGACCGCTCAGAAAAAGATCCTTTGGAGATTAGAAAAAACCGAGACTTTTTGGGGAACCTCTCATGGAGTCCCCCAAGCCACGTGCCAAATCTTAGGCTATTCTGGCACATAGTTGGTGGCGAGTTGAAAACTGACTTCGGTTGAATCACCGGCAGTCAGGGAATCTTTCACATGTGAGGGAATCTTGGCGAATGGTTTTTGCCGTGGATGTCCCGACATGTTCCCGATCCGAGAACACTATCCGGCGGCTGTGGATTCCTCCATGCGGCCTGTCTGGGACAAGTGACACCTGCAAGCTAACAAATTGGATTCCTAATGTTTCGTCGGTGGAATGGGGAAACTAGAACCTATCTTTGGAGATTTACGTGGGGACCTCCCTTACTCTCCTAAGACTTAATTTAGCCTATCCTGGTCACATGCACTAGGTTTTGGGCTATTTTGGGTAAGTTCCCAATAGCCCTATTGTTTCCCACTAATTACGGTTTCTAACCTATATACAAGTGGGCTTTATGGGTAATCTAGGGGTAAAAGGCTATTTATGACCAAATGCTATACTGGTACGTGACATACCTATTTTGGTTCTACACTCTTTTTTGGGCTTTTTGTACTACTTTATGCCTTAATTTGTAATAAACTAAAAAAAAAGAAAACAATGAGTCCCAAGTGACGAATTTGGGGCTCACACTAGGGCAGTAGTGTTAATCCATCTTCTTCTTCTTTCTCTTTATGTTTGTGTTCCAACTCTAGTATAAAGTAAGCGCCCATTCTTGTTTGGCCACTAGAAGTTGTTTGTTCAAGGTTAGACTCTAGTCTCAGACCTTTAGTTACTCTTGGAATCCGTGACGATATTCTTAGAAGAGCGAGCGCGAGAGCTCTTATTAGGTTTACACTTCGTTACGGTCACTTACTTTACCTTTCTTCATAGTCACTTGAAACTATGACGGTATCTTTCGAAGAGCAAGCGTGAGAGTTTTTCATAGGAATACCTTAATCATAGTCACTTGGCTCAAGATTTCCAATTTTGAGCTTCTCTCTCTTTTCTGGTTATTTAAATTTTTAGATTAGATTTTATTTTCATTCTCATTTTCATTTCACGGTGTGATCCAGAGAGCTGAAGATCAGAGCCCTAGTGAATCCAAGGAGCCAAAGATCACAGCCACGTTGAATCCAAACCAAAAATTTAGATTAGTTTATTGTTTTCATGACGTGATCCCGGTTGAATCCAAGTCATATCTTTCAAGTCTGATGCCTTACATAGACAGGATTTCGTCAACTTATTATTGACCTCAGTCTGAGCATTAGTGTGGACAAGTTAAGAGTTCAATCCTTAGTGTCAGCATTCGTGCAAACAGATGAGGGACTCACGCCTCCTATGCACACTAACGCAGACAAGTCAAAGCCTCAGCTTGTGTTTGCATAGACAGGTCATTGTTCTAAGTCAACACCAGGGTTGTCTTGTCTGACAAAATTTCGAGTTTTTGTGTCTAATAGACGTCGCATGTCGCATGTCGAATTGTCGAGTTGTCGAGTAAGGGCGGTTTTTGTTGTCGTGTACGGATTTCGGATTTCAAATTTTTTTACCCCTTGGTAAAACGGACTGTCCTACGTGGCTGTGACGTGGCGTGCTTCCTAAGGGGCGACCGCGGGTAGGGGGCGACCACGGGTAGGGGCGACCGCGGGTAGAGGGGCGACCACGGGTAGGGCGACCTCGGGTCCAAAATCCTAGGCGACTGCGGGTCCGAATCCAGGGCGACCGCGGGTCCGAAATCTAGGGCGACTGCGGGTCCGAAATCCAGGGCGACCGTGGGTCCTACTTCATGGGCTACAAGTCTGGGGCCCCCACAACATTTTTTTTCCAATATTTATTCTTCAACCAACACATTCCACGGCAAATCGGCAATATATAAGCATTGAATTATATGCTCGGTACGTACCAAAGCAAATGAACATGCATTATGTAATGATATATCATGGGACAATCAATTCATAAGCCTAAAACATAATAATAATAAAAACCTTGGACAATAATCATATTAATTTAAATGGAACTGCGTACATACATAGGGATGATCTTCACAATTGAGTACCAAGACCACTCCTGTTTGAAATTGCACACTTATTTGCAAAAAATACGAATACCTTCATTAATCATCATCGTCAACACCAAAGTACCTTTTACAATCTTCCTGACTTTGTGAAGCCAAGTGATGGACTACACAAAATTCAAAATCTACCTATTTCATTACAAGCTTTGGCAACAAATCTTCACTACAAGGCATTGATGTTAAATCCTTATAGTACTATTTGAAGGCCTCCACATCTATAATGCAACACATTACATTGTGAAGGTAGAATCGCTTTCTGCTTCATCTGCATTGGGGTCGGTGTCTTCATGTGGCCCACTACTGTCACTAGCTCCTGAGACCTCGTTTTCATCATCCTCTCTGCTTGTAGGTTGAAGGATCACCTCACGTTCCACCTCAGAGTTCAAATTTCGCACTTGCGTTTCTAAACCACCAACAACTTCGGCTAGCACTAATCGCTTTGTCGGCCTCAATGCATCAGTGGTTCTATTGATAATAGGGCCTGTTGGTCGCTCAAACACTTGGTGCCCAACATGTTGACGCTCTGCTCTCGCTGCTGCGCTTGATGGCCAAGGATTACAAGTGGAATTTCGTTCTCCAATGACAAATGGATGGATCGCATGGTTTTGACGCTTGGGGTTCCGTGTCAGTCTGTCTTGCGTCTTGCGGGTTCGTTTATTTCCTGATTTGGAGTATTCACGCGATCGCCTGGATGATTCTCCAGGGCCTGACATCAACGAGGCCGGAGTAGGTTGTGGAGCTGAGCCATGCACTCCTTCATCAACGATTTGTCGTAGATCATTATGTGTCGGCGACCTTGTTAGAGGAGTTGGTACTATCCTCGATGTTGTGGCAATGTCTACACTTGCAGGGCGATTGGACCTACGGGTACGGGTCTCGTTGAATACCACTTGCAATGGCACATCTGAATCGTACACCCTAGTTTCTGTTGCAGTGTTGTTGGTCGGTGCTAAACTTGGACGAACTGCAGGTACCTCTTCAATATGCGACACCTCTTCTTGCCTTTCACCTTGTACATTAACTTGTACACCACTTCGGAGGTTCATTGGCATACTAGGCGGCAGACATGTGGCAATTGGAGACCTTACAAGCTCCACTTCATCTGCCATTGGAATATCTGCACCGTCATTGTTGTCATCAGGAGTTCTTTCCCTCGTTGGGTCTGCATTGATTACCGGAAATGCATCCCAAGCCGACACATGAGGGGCTTCGTCTCTGCGGTGGTGCGACGCCTCTGGAGAGCTCAATCCATCATCATCACCCACGAAAGTGTTGTGGTATCGTCCTCGTGGAGGACTACCTACACGGGGCACCATACCAGCCCACCTATTTCCACGGAGGCATTCTTCTACTACCGCACGTCTCTGTTCTTCTCTCAAATCTCTAAACCTAACTTCATCTTCGTCCCCCGAAGAATATGGTTCCTCATTCTCTTCATCTATATCTCCATCTACAAGGTACTTTTCGTAGAATAGTGTTGGATTGTGTCCTTGTTTTTCACGTTCCAATTTGCTGTTGGTGTAGATATACACCAACATCTCAGCCTTCTTTGTGGCTAGGCGATTACGCACTTTATCATGTACAAACGAATACATGCTCCAATTTCTTTCACAAGATGATGCTGAGCATGTCAGAGACAAAACTCTCCTTGCTATTTTTGGAAGAGCGTTCCCACCCACACGATTCCACCATTGATGAGGCAACAAGTTACATCAAGTAACATCTGGAGCCTCTTGTAATGGATCAAAGGGACCCGACTTCTCTTCAAATTCCGTCAACTCAACAATTGCTTCATCTTCATCCACATTCAATGGTCCGCTGAATTTTCTGATGACTCGATTCAATGCCCGCTTTGCCTCTCCATTGTTATGGAGCTCTTCCACATCTGTCAAATACGGGTTCAACAATGCCCCTGCATAATGGAGGTCCGTGCGCATCAACTTCCAACGAGCATCAAATTGTTTTAGGAACTTCGTCGCGGTCTGCTCATCAAGAAAGAACGGAGCCTCCTTTAAAGTGCACACGTGCTGACGAAGGCTACTCATTATTATCCAAGCTTTCGGCATCGCCGGTATTTTGCCATCGAACTGGCGCAGAGCAAGAATCACTGGAAGAACCATGTGCTGGAAATTACCGCATTCCACCCAAAACACTTCCGAAACTATGTCCTCTCGCGCTTTACGGGCCCGCTCTCTTGTAATGAGTCCGTTTGTTCTGCTGACCAAACTATTCTCAAATGGCATATACGTCTCATCCCCCACCATGAATTGAAGCGCTTGTTTGCACTCTACCAAACGGTCTATCATGAGAAAATGCACTGCGAAGCGTGTGGCCGCGGGAAGTCTCAATGACTTCTTCGGCGAGTACTTACGGAAGAGACCCAAAGTCAAGTGGTACTTCTTTATAAACTTCACAATTGCCCTGGCCTTATCCACTAGATCTTTGATCCTTTTTTCCTTTCCCCAGTCTTCCAAAAGTAAGTCCAATATATGTGCGGCACATCCTTGCGTATACATGTGGGGATACCTTGCTTGCAACTCGCGCATTGACCCTGTCATTACGGAAGCATTGTCTGTACACAATTGGACAATATTTCCTGGTCCCACCTGCTCTATGTAGGTAGCCATTGTATTCACCGTATACGCCATGTCTTTCCTCTCTCCTGTGGTGTCAACCGATCCCAGGAAGACATCACCCGCAGGGCAAACGAGCATCATATTCAATAAGGGACGGTGATTTGTATCTGACCATCCATCTGAACAGATAGTGACTCCATATTGGGTAATAGAACTCTTTGTTCGACTACTAACCATTTTCGTAACAACCTCCTTCTTCACATCAAGTAGTTTAGTGCGCACCGCATTGTACGATGGCGGGGAATATGGAAATCCACATGTCGAAGTTGCTTTCACAGCATTCACAAAGGCTGGGTGCCGCACCACATTGAATGCAATGTTAGCCTCATAAAAGAAAGGAGCCCATAGTCTGTCCAAGTTTTGTCTTTCATTGACCCGGAATGATTCATCCATGCTTTGTTGACGAGAAATCGAGGTTGAGCGCATCCTTCTCACCGTCACAGGAGTAGAATTCGTTGAATCTGGATTACGAGGCGGTGCATTAGGTGCTTCTGTCCTATCGCTTGGGTCCACAGACCCTTCCACTGATGCATCCACAGTATACCCTGCAACGGACTCAGCAACAACATCAACCTCAAGATCTACTCCATGCATCTCCTCCAAACTCATTTCTTTTGGTACAATCCCTTCACAGTTTCTGAATAATTTGAGGACTACGGATGGAATATGTTTATAACGTTCCACTGTTGATGTACATGGGTAACCAAAGTGACCAAATGCCCGCTTCCGCACGAAAACTTTGTTCCAACCACAAAAAATATAAGTCCTCGTATTTGCGGAACGAGCGGGGTTCGTTTCAATAACCAACCAGGGATCCCACTCCTTTGTGGCTCTTCGAGTATCATTTATGTTCGTCCTCCTCCCCGCTCCTCGGTTTGCCATATTGTTTATCTGATATGCGTTATTCCAAACCGAAACATATATGTACCCAAGTGCTTCGGAAAAAAAAATTATGACAAAGCCACCGCTTCGAGTAGTTTTCTAACCACTCAAAGCAAGGTTGTTGCCCTCTGAAGAATATAACATTGCATGAAGCCTCTTGAGAAGATCCAAGTCATATGTTCATCAACAGAGCAATGGAAATCCAATGTTGTTCCTCTACATTTATAGTGCTTTCGGTCTTCCCTCCACACGCTCCAAGGATGGTTTTAGGGCGCTGCTACCAAACTCTATTACACCCAAGGTCGCCCTACCCGACCGCTGGTCCACCTCCAGGCATATGGAGGCGCGCGCCTTTGCAGTAGTCGACTTCGGGTCACATGGTGCGAACGCGGGTTCCGGCAGGCGACTTTTGGTCCGAAATAGGGCGAACGCGGGTCCAGGGAGGGCGACTTCGGGTCCCGGATGGGTGACTTCGGGTCTCAGACGGGCGACTTCGGGTCCCACATGGGCGACTTCGGGTCCCGGATGGGTGACTTCGGGTCTCAGATGGGCGACTTTGGGTCCCACATGGGCGACTTCGGGTTTCATGGGAGACTTCGAGTGCCATGGGCGACCTTGGGGGAAAGAAGGGCGACTTCATGTGCATAAAGATTAACTTAACCCCTAAAGGACCATTGTCCCCTCAAGGAACAATATGGATTTTGGGCAGGTTCCTATGATCTCAATTTTTAATGAATTTTTTGGAAACTATCTCATAATATACAAGAGCTTATTACCTTTATGGGAATATAAATTTTGTTGCAATTGGTACCCGGGATTCCGGGAACAAAAGTTATGGCATCTTTAACATAATTTGTAAGGAACGTCTGAGGGCAGAAAAAGAAATCTACAATAATTTGAAATTAATTTTTTAATTTTTTTCTTCTTAAAGGTCATATTTTTGTCTACATGTGTAGCTTTGATTCATTCCATTTCGATTAGTAATGTGAAAGTTATGAACAATATTGTTTGGCAAGCAATCAAAATGAAATGATTCAAAGTTTTTCACATAGATATAAATCATAAGAAATTAAGAACCAATTTCAATATCAATTTTGTTATTGGAAATGCCTTGTCATTTGTGAAGAATATCATTAATTTTTCGGGGGACCAACTGAATGCTAAGTATTGAAAACTACTTATCATACAAAAACATTTGAACCACGTAGTGAGAAGTTCTAAAATTTGGTAGGCTTCGAATTTAATCCTTTAAAAAATGTTGTGCCAAAGGAGATACTACAAATTCTATTCATGTTTCCCTTCTAAATATCACTATGATGCCAAAACAAACTATTTCACTCCTTACAGGTTTAGGATTTAGGAATATCTTCAAATCTATAGTAAACTTTATTTATTTTCACATCGTAGGAAGATCTTGCAATTGATGTACATGGCAAACTAGAAATTGTATGAAGTTGTTCAAATATAAATAATTGTTTGGATGTTCGGTATGAATTTCTTAAAAAGACAATGGTATTATTACATTGTTGGTATTTTGTGTAAATGAAAGCACAAAAGTCTACGTAGAAAACTGACCTACAACACATGCAATAAATGTATTTGACATGTGTCTAATCATCAAGAATTAGATCTTCAAAACACATAAAGGCTAATTCATATAGGAATATTTATATATCTTTATTGAAGAAACAAAACATGGACCCCATTGTACAACATGAGGTGGTTCTAAAGGTCAAAGCAACCCTTCCGATACACACAAGTTTAGAAAAACAACTACCTATTAGTCTATTATTTACTAGAAGACTACCTCTAGCCCAAAATCATGCAACATCCATATTGGCCTCCTCTTCCCTTTTCTTCTTCATGACTTCAAACTCATGGGCCGCAATTCTATAAGCACTCTTCAAAAGGGGTAGGTCATGGTTCCACATCTTGTTTTTGATCCAAAAATTCTTGAACGTTCTCGCATAACCAATGTGTGCAGTCCGGAAATCTATGTGCTTCTGAAACTAGTGTTCAAGCTTCTTCAAAGAAACTAACTTCTGCTTCAAGGAAGCTACCTCTGATGTCAGCACACAATGCTCTTCATCTACTAATAATGCATCCAAAGCCATTGGAAGGTCAATGGGGCCTACAACCGTGGTTTCTTTTAGGTCATTCAACCTTGACTGCGCCTCTTCCACAGCTTTCCTTTCGGTATTCAATCGGTTTTCTTCTGCCAAACACTCTTCCATTATTTTGGCCATTCGTTTATCCAAGAACGGGGTGGAATTTGAGGTAGAGCCTCCATCTTTGCCTTTATTGAATTTCAAATAAAATTGCTCCAGCTCGTCCATTTCCTTTTGTTGAATTGACAAACGAACTTTCCCGCTTATGATTAGTGCTTCAAGGGTGTGCTCATCGTTGTCCTGAATGTCACCACCAGTGCGTTCACGCTGCCTTTCACATTCCATTTCTATTTCTACCAGTCTACCAAGAATAGCCTTCAACTGGGCTTTATAAGCTTCTTTTCCTTGCCTCCTCGTGTCTTCAAGATATAATACTTCCCTTCCTGCTTCTTGAAGAGGTAGTTCTTCACATGAATCAAAAATCACCAATGCTTGTTCAGCATCTCGTTGCAACCCGATCTCGCCCTCCTCCTTGTCTTCCTCCATTTCTCGCATGCGTGCATATACATGTTGAAGAACTTCGTCTTCCTCAGGATGACGGAAGTGCATTGGCTCCAACGATCTAAGAGGCGCGACATGCAATACTACTGCCCCTTTTGAGTCTCCAACAAAAGGTACCACCGCTGCCATATTTTCTTCAAGTATTGGATCTTCATTTGGGGGCATAGGGTCTGCAATGTCTTCTTCATCCGAGTCGGTGGAGGTGGACGACTGGCCCCAATCGTAGTCTTCATCCGACACTTCTTCTTTGAAATGTTTTTTGGGCCTTAATCCATCCCTCGGATTATTTGATGGATCCGCCCTTGGAATGTCTTTGGTAGTGGGAACTATGCTATTGGGTTTTTTCTTAATGGTCCTCCAATCCACAGTTCGTCGCAATTGTAGCTCTGCATAGACCATTTGGCATATACCCAATGAAACTTGACTCCCCTTCACTGTTGGTTTTTGATATAATGTCCGGTAAACTTCGATGCACCGTTGCACAAATGCATCATCTCTACAGTAGTGAAGATTAGCATTGTTTTGGCTGATATGGACATCGTGCCGGAAGTAAGGGAATAGCTTATCGATATGGCACCACCCTACGTAGGCCTTGCAAGTGTTGAACGTCCAATCCAATTGCATGTTTTGCCAATTTGGAAATGCCCTTGCTGTTGGGTCCAAAAGGATGGCTACATTCCGACTATGGCGCTCTCCTTTCTTCTTTGCCTTCTTAAAGGGGGGGGGCCATGGTGAATATAGGATGTGTTGGTATCCTCCAAGTGCTCAGAAAGTATGGTCTTCCACAATCGACGACAACACAAAAAGTGTCCTAGACACAAGATTCCAGTGCACGAACACGCATCCAGACGCTTGAAAGCATATGGAAGCCGATGCACAGCACTGGAAAAGAAAGTGGCAGCTCGCGTCCGTGGCAACCGCATTTGTACCCGAAGTCGCCCTGGGCGCGTGCGGGATCAGGGTTTAGGGGGGCGAGTGCGTTAAGTGGGGCGACCGCGGGTCCAGGAAGGGCGCGTGCGGCTTCAGGGCGACCGCGGGTCCAGGGAAAGGTAGCAGACTCAGGAAATGCAGAGGGAGAATTGACCCCCTCATTGCCCCCGTCAACTTAGATTTTTAAAAAAAAAAACCTATATTCTGCCAACTTTTGGGTAATTCTTGCATCTCCTAGAAGTAATTTGGGGCCTCTGATTGCAAATATGATTTCAGAATTCCCCAAAAAATTAAGCAGTGCAAATAATAAATTCTAGGGCAAGCCCTGGATGGGCAATGAGGGAGTCAATTCACCCTGGCCCTCACAAATGGCTCATCTCAAGACTGATCTCCCTTTTTCATGTATTTACTTCAATGAAAATATTTTTAGATCATTTTTCAGACAAAGAAAAATAAAAGAGGAATCTAACACAAGTGATTTCATTTTTTTTAAGTATTTTTTAATTAATTGTAAATTTCCAAAGGACTTGTGTCATAGGTCCCTACTTATGCCCCTAGGTCTCCCGTAAAACGTTCACTTGCAACTTCTAAAGAAAAATGGGGAAGTAAAGAGAATGAATTGGCTTTTACAATTGATAATTTTTTTTTCTCGAATCATTTAATGATTATGGAGGTCAATTTATGAACTACAGTTTGTCCATTTCAAAGCCACTTATAGAGTCCATTTTTAATGCCCACTCCATTTTAGAGCCTTCTACCTTATATTTACTTTCACATCCTCACAAATGGAGAAAGGAAGTACAATTTATGTATCAATGAATAGGTGGTAGTAAAATCGTGGGCCACCGCAATTAAAAATATTCCCAACATGTAATGAGTTTAATAGCTTTTTCAAGTGATATTAAGTTTTGGAAGAGAACATTTTAGTGTGCCAATATAATTTGTAGTTCTTCATTTCAACTCCAATCCCAAATTTATTTTTATAAGCAATACACTCAACCATGAAAAAGTAAATTTGGTAGGTTATCATCTCACAACTCTTATCCAATATTGCACCTTCATGAAACGTGCATACTAATACACAAGCTAATTAAACATTCCTATGGTTAGGTTCTTGTTTCATAAAACTTGCTTCAATGGAAATAACTATAAGTCCATGCTCTTTTCATAAAGGAAAAATACAGTTGGAAAGGCATAGGCACTTAGGGGGTCATTAGTAATGCATTCTAATTGTTAAGCTAAACTTATCTTTTGACTCTAAATAGATTATGCAAACACCCCTTGTCGTAGTGTGAATTTTTGGTTTTGTCAAGTTATCTTAAATTTAGGAGCGGAAGTTCTCTACAGGAACACCAATCCGGTTTAGGGATAAGTTAGAATCGGAAATTAGTTGAGGAATGCAGTTAAGGAACTAACCGGATTCTAGTCTGTTACGGAATCTGTTTGGACCGGATTAGTTTGGATCGGATTGGGTAGTCCGAACCGGATTGGTTCTGTCCGGATCAGATCTGGAGGACCGGATTAGGTCAGGAGCGGATTAGGGTTAACCGGATTAGGTCATTTAACCTAATTTTTGGCGGCGCTGAGAGCCTAGGACTATATAAGGAGAGGCCTTGCCAGTTAGTACCCCTTTTCTACCTTGAGCGCTGAGGCTTGTTTTCACGCTTGGGGCTGTTTTGTGTTTCCTCTTTGTGATTTCTCTTCAGATTTGTGAGGTAGGGTGTCATTAGTGAGTAGTTCTTTTGGGCGCTGTGGGGTTGGACATCCATAGTTGCAATTTGTTGCTTTCCGGTTAGGACCAGGAGGGAAAGTAAGGAACGAGACGTGCGGCTAGGAGTGGAAGTGAGGTAGTCTTTGGGAGGTGCTTGAGCGCCTCAGGAACGCATCCATGCCGCAGCTACGCAGGTCAAGATTTAGCCTGGTCTTGACAGAAGTTAAACTCCGGAAGGTGGTTCCGGTTATTCCTTCGATAGAACCGGAAAAGACCGCGCTAATGGAGGATCTCGCGAAGATGGGGTGCACTGGTCTGGCTGAGAAGCCATGGGGTTTCAAGGAAGAGCGGGTTGTCCGCGAGCTGTTGGGGAAGCTATCGAACCAGTTCGATAATACGGTTAGAGGAAGTCCGGGTCGCTGGACAGAAGAGAAGTGGAGGGAGGACAAGTTCTCGGGATTAGCGAACCCGAAGGATGGATACGCGGTGGACGATTGTGAGGATGACCGGAACCGGAACCTACTAAAATTCCTGATTCCGATCTTCCACCCGGAGAAGCCGACAAGAGTGACGGTGACTCTCGGCAACACAATCTTTGGGGCGCTAACCGGAGAGCGGAAAGCGGATTGGGCGCGGATCATCAGTGACTTGGTTTCCAATTTGGTGCCTCGGGTAGGGAAGAGTAGGCCCACGCCTTTGTCCCCCTACCTGTTTCACATGTATCATCACGATCAAGTCCTGATTGACACGGAGGAGAAGACCTAGCGATCTCAGGAGTCGATTTTGAAGTATGGAGAGTCGGAGACGGATGATGAACCGGAAGAAGAAGGTTCCGGAACGGAACCGGAAGATGACGAGACAGATGACGAGGAGGAGTCGTTGAAGAGGACGCAACGGCAGAAGACGACACCTCCGCACGGAAGAGGAACGCCGCGGGGCGAGACTTCAGAACCGGAATGCCGACCGGATAAGAAGCCGGTCGCAGAAGGAAGTAATCCGGCTGACCCTTTCGGTGAATTGGTGGAGAACCTCTCCATGATCCGGGGAGACTGGGAGTGTAAGAGAATCACGCTGGAGAGTATTGGGAAACTAGTTGGAGCCCAACCGGATAGTCTGTTACCCGAAAAGGTAGCAGACTGCATCAGTAATCCGGAGGAGAACCAGAAACTGAGAGACGAGAATCGTCGACTGCAAGACGAAGTCGACTCGTTGAAGGGGGAGATCGTCACCTTCAAAGAAGATTTGGCCGCCACTAGGGAGATGGCGGATGCGACCCAGAAGACAGCGAAGATGATGAAGGAGACGTTCGGAGAATCCGGAACGATGGTCGCCAAAGCAAAGCTGTTTGATGAAGGGTTTCTGGTGGACAAGAAACTATCCGGTTCCCGGATGGTCCGGATCCTGACAGACTTCGCCGAGAAGGTTGAGGCAGTTATGAGGGAAGCTCGGGAAGCTGCGGACCGGATGGAGATGAGCAGCTTGAAGCTGACCGGAACTGTACTCTCAAGGAGTATCCGTCTTTCGGATATTTCCTTTCCTGAGTCGTTTCCGGGAGGAACAGAGTTAAACCGGGGAAAGGATGTTACTCCCCAGTCGAAGAAGGAGCGGAAACCGAGAGGGACCGGATCTACTGAGCACATCGAGTTAGATTCATCGCCAGAGCGACCGGATCCTCCTACTGGTGAGAGGGCCAGGAACTTGCAGGAGGTCTTCGACGAGCTTCCGTCTGAGACCGTCAGCGTTACATTGAAGATGGGCATGGGGTCTTAGTGTAAAGTAGTTTTGTAAATACTGGGTGTTATGACCGGATTGTAGTTAGGAACCGGACCGGATAGGATCCCGGTCTGATAGTTAGGAACCGTATTAGTATTCCGGTCTGTTAGGGTTTTGAACCAGGTTAGCATTCCGGTTTTGCCAGCGAGGCTTATCCCGGAAATCCAGCGTGGGTTGCCTGCGAGGATTTTCTGGGGCGCTTTTCGCTTTTTGGCGCTTTACAGTGTATATAAATTCATTCTCTGCGGAGGAGAATGGGAGTCTTCTTTTGTTCAAACTTCTTTTGTATTCTATTGGCGCCTTGTTTGTGTGTTCTCCCGCAGTTGGCAGGGCAGATTGGTGAGGAGTTAGGAGCACATTTAGAGTTTGGATTGGGATTTCTCCCCTTTGTGTTCTTGTTTTGGTTTTGAGTACATGAAGGCAGGTAGTAAGAGTTGGGAGTACTTTCTAGTGCCTCAGCACTGCTAGGATTCAGTATTCCGGTTGAGGAAGCCACTGCTAGGCTAGGCGTATAGGGAAGGAGTCCTTAGGCGCGCTAGAACTCTTGGATAGGAAATCCGGTCGAGTGTCTGAACTGTTGTGAGGCCTCATTGCTGTAGTGGCAAACGGAAGAGTCTTAGTTGATGTTGGTATGGACGGTTGTACTTGCAGACACCTACCTTAGTACGGCCGGAACTTGGCATCAAGGTCATTGTAGTATGTGTGGATCGTACGGGGGGGTCTTTGTGTGACCTGTGATCTGGATTGTTTTCTGGATTACTGTGAAAGATCAAACCGGATCCGGATTAGAGTAGGGGAGTAGAGTAGAAGAAGTGGGTCTTCAGCCACTATAAGTCCCGGAAGGAGCGGCGGGCCTGCCACTCTCAAATTCAAGCGGCGACCCCTTTGATGGTAAAACAGAGGCAAAATTAAACCGGATTGGTTACTGGATCGAGTGGGAATAGACCGGAAGTGAGAGGTCTAAGAGTTGTAACCAGGACCGGAAGTGTAAAGGTCTTGGTTTTGTTGCAGATTCACGGACCGGATTACTTCCTGGTCCGGATTAGATCCGGAACTGGAAGATTGTAGGAAGTCTGGTAGTTATTTCTGTAGGTTTTGTTGTTTCCGGTTGCAGGAGTAGGACCGGAAAGGTGTTGTTGGAGACTGACTTAGCTTAGAATCGTAAATAGGGTGAATACTTCACAGAATCTCGTGGGTTCGATCTTTAAAGTCACTTTTGTTATACTTTAGAGTGGTTTTTGGTAGTATAACATGGGAATTGCGTATCCTGTGCTGCGACACCCCTCTTCTAAAATCAAATTTCATTCGCAAGTACATCTTCGTCATTGTCCATAATGACGAACAATTCTAATTAAATAATGATTTAGCACAATTGAATTCTAAAATACTCTATATCATTACAAATTAGTTACTTTAAAGTTTCAAAAAATCCCGTGAAGACCTCGGTCTAGGCCACGTGACGTGCCTCCATGATTGAGCCAAGGACACTTTCGAGTATAGAACGGAAATGTTTGTCATCTCCGTTCTCTATTCGAAAGTGTCCTTGATCGAACCCGTAAGACCCAACTATAACCTCCTTTATCATGTACACCGGGTTGGGAATCAAACCATAGACCTCCCAGACTCCACTTGAATTCGAAGAAGTCGACCCTTGTCTGAGAATCCCTTCCACTACTTCACCTTCTCGTTGGTCACATCAGGAATCACCTTCGATGCACCACTCCTTGTCCATCCCATCTTTATTCATTTTTTTCTTTGATTCTACGGGGCTTCAAAATACCATCAGCCGCCCAACAAAAATTAGTCTCCCCGTTTTGGACCCAAAGTCGCCCCACCCGAAGTCGCCTTACCCGAGGTCGCCCAAGTCCCAGAAAAGAGGGAAGCAAAAATGCGTGAGTTTTTCCCTCCTCTCTGGACCCGCGGTCGCCCCACCCGAAGTCGCCCTACCCGCAGTCGCCCCAACCGTGGTCGCCCCAGCACCGCTAAAGGAAGTCCGAATTTCCCCCTTCTCTGGACCCGCGGTCGCCCCACCCGCGGTCGCCCCTACATCAGTATTTGAAAGAGTCACTTAGAGAACATTGCTGTCATCAATGGTAGGTGAGATCATAGAATATTTTCTACATAGCTTACAATTATAACACATGATCATTTTATTAAATGGTCCCTAACAAGGCTTTAATATCCTCAAGTCCTACAGTCATAAACTCCAAACCCTACAAAGCCCTCACAAACTAGAACCCATACCCAAACCTAAACCCTTGAATGCCCAACCCATTTTAGGATGTTTTATGAATGTGCTTTAACATCAACAAGAAGCCAACATTTTGAATTATAGAATCAATTTCTTTGTACTTCTTCATTTTGGGGTTCAAGCAAATTCATAAACCATCCTAAAATGCGTTGGGCATTTGAGGGTTTAGGTTTGCGTTTATGATTCTAGTTTGCGAGGGCTTTGTAGGGTTTTTGGTTCATCATTGTAGGGCTTGAGGATATTGAAGCCTTGTTAGGGACCATTTAATAAAATGATCATGTGATATAATTGTAAGCTATCTAGAGATTATTCTATGATCTCACCTACCATGACTGCAGTCTTCTGTAAGTCACTCTTTCAAATACCAATGTAGGGGCGACCGTGGGTGAGGCGACCACGGGTCCAGAAAAGGGGGAAACTAAGGACTTCTTTCTGCGGTGCTGGGGCGACCTCGGGTGGGGCGACTTCAGGTCCAAACGGGGAGACTATTTCGTGTTGGGCAGCTGATGGTATTTTGAAGCCCAATAGAATCAAAGAAAAAAAAGAATAAAGATGGGATGGACAAGAAGTGGTGCATCAAAGGTGATTCCCGATGTGACCAACGGGAAGGTGAAGTAGTGGAAGGGATTCTCACACAAGGGTCAACTTCTTCGAACTCAAGTGGAGTCTGGGAGGTCTACGGTTCGATTCCCAACTCCGTGTGCATGATATAGGAGGTTATGGTTGGGTCTTACAGGTTCGGTCAAGTGGCACTTTGAATTGCGCACTGAGATGAAAAACATTTCAGTGCGGAATTCAAAGTGGTCCTTGGCCTAATCCTCGAAGCACGTCGCGTGGCCTATACCGAGGTCTTCACGGGATTTTTTGAAACTTTAAAGTAACTAATTTGTAATGATATACAGTATTTTAGAATTCACTTGTGCTAAATCATTATTTAATTAGAATTGTTCGTCATTATAGACAATGACGAAGATGTACTTGCGAATGAAATTTGATTTTACAAGACGGGTGTTTGCTTAATCTATGTAGGGTCAAAAGATAAGTTTAACTTAACAATTAGAGTGCATTACTAATAAAGTCCTAAGTGCCTTAAGCCTTTCCCTCTTGTATTTTTCCTATGAAAATTGAGCATGGACTTATAGTAATTGCCATTGAAGCAAGTTTTATAACCCGAAAATCTAACCGTATGAATGTTTAATTAGCTTGTGTAGTTGTGTATTAGTATGCACGTTTCCTTTGAGTGCAAAATTGGATAAGAGTTGTGAGATGATAACCAAGAAAATTTTCATTTTCTTTATTGATTGTATTGCTTATAAAAGAAAATTGGGATTGAAGGTGAAATGAAGAACTACAAATTATATTGGCACTCTAAAATGTTCTCTTCCAAAACTTAATATCACTTGAATAGCTATTAAACTCATTACAAGTTGGGAATATTTTTAATTCTGGTGGCCCACGATTTCACTACCACCTATTCATTGATACATAAATTTTTTTGCTCAGGCAAGGGTGTGCATTGAAGCATTTGACACTCAAGGAAACACTATCGTAAATATTTTTTTAGTTGGGGAGTTTCTCCAAATCCGACGTCCATTGGATTTTAAAGAGGCTTCCTTTCTCCATTTGTGTGGATGTGAAAGTAAAGATAAGGTAGAAGACTTTGAAATGGAGCGGGCATTAATAATGGACTCTATAAGTGGCTTTGAAATGGACAATATGTAGTTCATAAATTGACCTCCATAATCATTAAATGATTCGAGAAAAAAAAATTATGAATTGTAAGAGCCAATCCATTATCTTTACTTTCCCATTTATGTTTAGAAGTTGCAAGTGAACATTTTGCAGAAGACCTAGGGGCATAAATAGGGACCTATGACAGAAGTCCTTTGGAAATTTATAAGTAATTATAAAATACTTCCAAAAATATGAAACCACTTGTGTTAGATTCCTCTTTTATTTGTCTTTGTCTGAAAAATCACTCGAAGCCGCCCAGGCACCCGCACCCGCGGTCGCCCAAGGACCCGCACCCGAAGTCGCCCAGGGACCCGCATCCGAGGTCGCCCAGGGACCCGCACCCGAAGTCGCCCAGGGATCCGCACCCGCGGTCGCCTTGTGGACCCGTGGTCGCCTGGGTACCCGTAGTCGCCCTTGTTCGGTCGGGGGACCCGCACTCGCCCTCCCGCGACCGCTAGTCCCAGTACAAATGGGGTGGGGTGGACTTGCGGTCGTCAGTCCCCCTGCTTCTGTGCAAAGGCTGTCATCCACCTTGAAGTGGCTGACTGCATGTGCGTGAGGCAGGGATTGGGGAATGAAGGAATTTCATTCTTCTCATTCCATGCATGTCTAAACCGCGGTGTTTCGTAAACTTGACCCTATCCGCTACGATCTTTGAACCTTGAACATCTACTTCTGCTTCGATATTTGTAAATGTGTCACACGTATGATTACTAGTTTCACTTAGTTAGAGTAAGTATTTTGGCATTGAGACTTTTATATAGTATATATTGCTTAGTTATACATACGTTGTTAAAACATGGAGCGTACGACCTCTCCATCTCCTCCTACCATACCTACTCCATTGACTCCGCAAGAGAAAAGGGCGATGAAGGACAAGGGTCGAAAACGGTCAGGCAAGAAGCACAAGAAGCGCGTGGCCATATTACTTCATCCGAAGATTAAGGCTTTTAAGGGTTGGAGGGATGAACCAGAGCCTTGGAGTTACCGGACTGTTGCGAAGTATGTGGATTGGTGCCACATCAGCAAGTTATTTCCGTTGTGTCGTCACCCTTTGCACGTTCAAAACCAAAAGGTTAACCTTGCGTATGCTACGGACACAAGGTTCATGCGTAGATGCTGCGAAGTATGGACCCTTCTATATTTGGAGACCAAGGTGTACATAAACGATAATTTCAGTTTCTTTCTTGTACGAATGGTGTATGCCGAAGTTGTTTTGAAGAAGGTAGTCGATTGGACAACACTCCCAGAAATGCCTATTGCGGTCCGTCCGGACCAAAAAGAGTGGGAGGAAGCCTCCAACTTGTGGGCAAAGTATCCTCTTGATATAAGCAAGATGATGACACCGATTAAGCGTGGAGCATCATTTGTTGCTGATGAAGAAGTAGTTTGGTCTTCCACTTCTTCCTCGGACGAGCACACCCATGAGTACAACGGATATTCCTTCTCTAGCGATGATGAAGATGTTTTTGTCACCGAGTCCAAGAAGTCTTTGGATGTGGGCCTTCAGAAGAAGAAAGATCGTGGAAAAGAGCCCATTACCTCAACCAGCCATGAAGAAGTCTTGGAAAAAGTTGACCCCATGGAAGTGGAGGACTTTTCCACAGAGGAGTGTGCGATGCTAGAAGGTGATAGTGATTCATTAGACAATGAGGAGACCTTGATTGCCAAAATCGAAAGTGCACGTTTATCATTGAGTACAAAGAGTGAGGAACTGAAGAATTTGAAGGAACGCGAAGTGTCTTCTCCCACTGAAGCTTATTTGAAGCAACAATTGAGGTCTCTCAACCAAATACTCAAAGAGAGAGATGACGATTTTGTTGCTTTTAAGAAGAATGGAGACCAGTATTTAACTAAGCAGAGCACCGGGAAATTGTCGCAAGCTGACCATTGTTTATTGTGGGAATCAAAATTAGAAACCCTGCAACGCAGACGTAGGAAAGCACAGAATGAGCGGCGAGCACTGCGTGTTCAAATTACCGAAGAAGAAAAGAAATATTACGAAGCGGCCAAAAAACATGTCAAGGAGGTGGACGTTTTGGCAACGGCCTCGACATACGGTAATCTACCAGAGGAGTTAGAAATGCTTCGGAATTTGGTGAAGTTCCATGAGACTAGAGTACAAGTGTTGGAAGACGAGTTTGTAGATCTGAGAGCCGAAAGCGAGTATTATACGCAGTGGATGAAGTGGATGAAGGATACAACGGGAAAGAGAGGTGAAGAATACGAGAAAGTGGGTCCTCCTCCTAATGTGAGTGACTTCCTAAACCAAAAAGAGGTTTTTAGAAAGTAGTGTACCGCATTTTGGTGAACAATATTGTAAATTTGTAAGTAAGATCCAATTCTGGATATTGCGGCTCTCTCGTGATTTAGTAAAGAATATGCTACAATTTTTTTGGCATTCAAAGTTCACGTGGTTTTTTAATAATTATTGTACACTTTGTAATGTGTATTGCAGATTTCTGAACTTAGTGTATTCGCGAAATATTTAGTCACAACTTTTGAAACCAATGTAGTACAAGAACAGAAGACCTAATGTTGCTCAAATCAGTTTTGTTATGTCATTTTATTCTGGATTTGTACTAGAAATGTTTATCTTGATATTTATTGGGTGAAAACATAGCCCTAAAGACCTAACCCTCTACAGTTAAAATAACCAATTGCTTCATTTTCTAGCTAATTTCCATCGCTACTTACATGGCTTGGTGAATTTTCAAATGATTCCAATAGGTTTATTCCATTTTCAGTGTTTTTCTAAACCCATAAAGTCCGAAGGCCATTTTTAGGTGAAGCAAAAATCAAAACTGTCATTTCTATAATTCTATTGTGTTTGTCCAAAGAAAAAAATAAACTTTTGTGGAACTGAAGCTGAGGATCTTGAACTTCACTTGTTTAAGATTTTGTGGTTAAAATTGTACAATGTTTGACTGTACAGATTTAGAAATATGAGCATTCAAAGTTGAAGAATAATTTTTTTGCAACACTGGACTACACTTTCAGACGACTTTGATTGCTATTTCTTCCAAAAATGTGCACTATGGAATTTGAATTTAAAATTTATTGTGTTGAAGAATTGAGTTGGGAGTGTAGGAAAAAAAAATTCAAAAAAATAATAACTTCCTTTTCATACTTCAAAAAATTGTCAAGTAGAAGTAGATCCAAGGTTAAAAGAAAAACTAAATTGATAATAGTTCTTACATGGGATTGGAACACAATAATCCGTTAGTCCCAACGGTGAGATTGTTGTAGGAAGCAAACTTCTCCTTTAAAATAAACTAATTAGAGAAAATTTGAAAATTGCATTTTCAAATGAATTCTATAAGTTATTTTTTGAAATATTTGTTTACATTGCCTTAAAAAGAACAGGGTTCTTAACTTGCACATCACTAATGAAAATGGAATGAATCAAATCTTTTTATGTAGACAAAAACATAATGTTAGCAAAAACATGAACAAAATTAAATCTATTTTGGATTTTTGCAATGTTTTTTGTACTGCCTGCCGAGTTTAGTTCTAGGTATTTTGTGGCGTAACTTTTGCTTCCGGACACCAATTGAAATAAAAATTATATTCCCTCAAAGCTTATCAGATTTTATCTTTTCACAAAAAAATTCAAAAAATTAGGGTACAATTTCAAGCCATAGAAACTTGCCCAAATTCCAAATTGTCTCTAGAGGGGACAATGCTAGGGACAATGGGACTTAAGGGGTTCATCATGTTCACTTTTTCTGTTTATGGAACTAAAATGATAACAATTACAATCTTCCATGAAATGAATTGAGATAATGAGATTGCTTACAATGATATACAATTTTGAATTCTAAGTAATAAAATTTAAAGTTTACAGTTGAATTAATTTTAGAAGCTTAAATGTCAATGCAAATGACAATGTCAAAGTGAACTTCAACTTTAATAGCTCTTTGATAATAAGCTTCATACAATCAGTTGTACCACATATTTGATTTTGTTCGAACATAGTGAAGTCTTTGGAGTAGAAAATAATGTAGAATATGTTTCAAAAATGAAGGCACTGTAATATTCTCGGTAATATTGCAATACAAATGTGTAGCATACAATCATAGAAGGCTCGAAGTTGGCCTATGTGAAACAAAACAAAAAGACTGAGAGCTACACGCTTCTACCATATATAATACGCTTCTATATACTAGGGGTTTGACATTATATATCCTTGGACGTAAACCAAGTAACCAAAGGAGAAATGAAGTCCATCATTAAATTCTCAGACGTCAAATCCATTTGGATTGTTTTTACTTCTTAGAAGAACTTGCTTCACCATGTGAAGGTTGAAGTGCCTCTTGAAGGACTATCTTCTTCTTTGCACGAGTTCGTGAAGCTGGCCCTTCCGCATTCAAAATGAATTCCAGGACGTTGGAATCTTGGAGAGCTTGTAGGGTCCTTGTGGTTTGTGGAGAATGTGCTTCCAAAAGATAGTCCAATGCTTGACTTTGGTAATAAGGTCCATACGTAGAGTCCATGCAAGCCATGTTAGTCATGTCTTCAAGAGAGGCAAATTGATTGCGATCGGGTCCCCTTTTACCTTCATTATCCCAACGGTGTCCTTCCGGATGAGGACCCCATTTGAATTCTCCCGAGCTCTTCTCGAAGTATCTACCAAGGCATTGGTAGAAGAATGCCCTTCTCCCTTCATTGTGTGGACCTTTTCCCATCAACTTCGGTGCCACTTTGACAATCTCCGCCGGGTCAGTTTCCCAGTTCAATTGAGAGCTACTAGGTGCCTTTTCATCATCATGTAGCCCTTGACGCCAACTCCAAATGAGGTCACGACCCCACAGTGTCGTATTAGTCGTCGTTTCAATGCTATGTTCCCAAGAAGGTGGCATGTACGTCATCAAGTTGAACATGGCATACAAGCGATCATGGAATGGTGCTGAACAAAGTACACAACGTCGTCTAATGAGGCATCCCATAAGGAGGCATTGAGGATGGTACACATGTGCACATGACCCGAGAGCCCAACCACCTTCAGGACCAAATTGCTCTTGACAAATGGGGCATTTTGTATGGTCGAGTACGAAAGCTGCAAGTTGTGGCCATAGTAGCTTTTGGTCCTTCACCTCCATGTGACTAGACATTTGCTTTGCATGGTCCCAGCCCTGTTGTGCCCAATCTATAATATTTGTGTCTGCCAACATCGGCATGTTTTCAGGAAACATGTCATCTAAGAGTGCCCAGGATGTGAGTCCATTCTCACGTTTAGGTAAAGCTGCAACAAAATTCTTTGAAACCTTATCTAATTCCTTGGCTATTTGTTGCGATCTGTCCACGGAGAGAATGCACGTCACCTTCCAATGGTAGTACGTGGCAACCAATTGATCCAACCGTTGTTGAAGCTTTTCGTTCTGCTTTTCAAGGTCTCTTTCTTTGTCACTCTGCCTTGATTGTTGAACTGTTGGAAATGAGAGTGAATCTTGGGTCCCATGAATATCGTTCGTATCAGTGGTCATGTCTCCGCCAATCGTAGTGAGGAATGCACTTCGATTATTTTGCAAAACCTTAGCACGCTTGGAAGGTGGTGGATGGCAAGGAACATCGTCGGTAAGGTCCCCCACAACTTTGTCTAGATGATGTGGATCATAGTCAACAAAAGCCTCATCCATATCTGACAAAGTGAAAGCGCCAGCCTGATTTTCTCGCAGGGCTTGAAGCTCGGTAGATTGTCGTGCAATGAGAGCATCTTTCAGTTGGCACTGTCCTTGCAATTTCTTCAAGTCACTTTCCAATGAAGCAATCTTCTTGTCTTTGATCTATATGAGGTTTTGAGCCTTTGCTAGGGTCAGAGTGTTGTGACCTACATCCACTCGGGATTGAAGAGTTGGTGCACCAACAATTGTTTCACTGGGCCCTTCATCGTTGCAACTGAATTCGAAGACATCACTTGGATTCTGTGCAGACAATGGTGGATTTGAAGCTGATGGAGAAGCCCCTTGTGGTCCAATTCGTGTAGTGGAACGTCGCACTCTTGACGATTGTCCCGATTTATGTCCCCGTGATGTTCCGACGCCGTGGATAATTTCATTCTGATTTGGGGGGAGGCCGATAGGTAGTTCTGTGGCTCGTTCTACCCAAAGCACCCGCGTACCATCTGAATTGTCATCCTCTTCTGATGACTCTGTGTCAATTTCAACTTGGGCCTGATTCCTAGGAACACTTTGAAAAGGACCCAATCCACCCTCTGGAAAAAGGAGAATTCCTTTTGGTATGCACCCGTCCTCTGGACGTTTTACGTGAGGACTAGATTTGATCGTGCTCCAATCGACTTCTTTCTTCAATGCCACTTCAGCATAGGCTCCTCTGGCAAGGAAAAGAGGGGCCTCATTCCTTTCTACAGAGGCCGTATTGTAGAGAGCTTGCCACAATTCAATGCACCTGTTCACGAATATTCCATTCTTACAGAACTTCAAGTTCGCCTTGTTGGTGTGTCGATGATGATGATGACGCCATGCTGGAAAGAACTTGCTGATGTGGCACCACTCAATGTAATCTTCGCAAGTTTGTATTGACCATGGCTCAGGCTCCTCGTTCCACCCCTTGAAAGCAATGTGGTCAGCACTATTCAACACATGCAATCGCTTTCGGTGACAAGTACCCCTACGCTTCCGTTCCTTGTCTTTTTGAGTCTTTCGCAATCCCAAACCACGACGTGGACGTGGAGCCGGTGGAGGGGCTTCAACAAGAAATTCTCCAGTGGTATTGTCTCCACTAGCCATGGTGGGTTGTTGAAATGAAGGTCCTAAAAAATGTAGAGGGATTGTTGAAATCAAACCACTAGAAAAAGAACCTTGGATGAAAGTAGTCAAATAGTAAATTTTCAACACCAAATGCTTATGCATGTAGCCAGAAAGGGATACAAGCCAAAAAGCCTTAGTGATGAACATGGGAGAATGAAGATTCGGCGACTTCATATATAGGCGAACCCGGGTGTGGATGCAAAATGGGCGCGTGCGGGTCACGTAGGCGACCAGCGGTCCTGGGGGGTCGACTGCGGGTCCTGGGGGGGGCGACTGCGGGTCTTGGAGGGGCGACTGCGGGTCCTGGAGGGGCGATTGCGGGTCCTGGAGGGGCGACCGCGGGTCCTGGGGGGCGACCATAGGTCCTGGGGGGGGCGCGTGCAAGTGACGAAGGGCGAGTGCGGGTCTTGGATGAGGGCAAGTGCGTCAACGGGTGCGGGTATCGGCGACCGCGACCTAGTACCCGTGTTCGCCTAAGACCTGTAGTCGCCCCATACCCGCAGTCGCCCCTACCCGAAGTCGCCCCGGACCCGCGGTCGCCTCACACCCGAAGTCGCCCCCACCCGAAGTCGCCCCACCCGAAGTCGCCCTCACCCGAGGTCGCCCCACCCGAAGTCGCCCCCTACCCGAAGTCGCCCTCACCCGAGGTCGCCCAACATTTGCCACGCGGCTGCCACATGGCAGCCAGGTAAGCCTAGGTAAATGGGGGGTAAATTCCAGAAAAGTCAAAGGGTAAAGTTGACTCTATTAGACGGACGGGCCCCTCTACTAGACGTCTTCGACGTCGAGTTTGTCGAGTTGTCGAGTTGTCCGGGTAGACAACCCTGATTTTGACTAGCGTCCCTGAAAAATTGATGTAGATAGTGAACATCTTGTAAATAAAACCCCAAGGATTTATAGATCAAGAATGATGAGTCTATTCATCTCAAATCCTACTTGAAACCTCAAACAATAAAGATAAGTTATGAGTAAACCAAGAAAAATCCCTATACAATTGTATTGGTAGCTTTCCTCATTGTGTATCTTCAAAACATTTTAGAAAAAGAAAATAATGTTAGTAAACATTATAAATATAGATTACAAATTGAAATAAACTATGACAATAGCAATTGTAGATATGACTTGGATTTACTCACAAAATTTGTAGATTTGGTGCAATTAAAATTTTGTCTGGAAACTTTCCACTAAAATTGTTGTTTTGGAAATATCTAAACAAACATCAATACAAATGAAATGTTTATTAGTAACTATCATTATTGCACTCAATTATTTGAACGAACCTCAAAATTTCAACAACAATTGTATGAACCTTACATTTCTTCAAGTGATGATAGAAAGGCGTTGCCATCTGAAGTTGTATTTTCGTTGTATTCTTGAAATGTAATATCATTGAATTGATTATTGGATAAATCTATTATCCACGGATTGAGGTAAGCACTTGTAAAGAATGTCCCATTGAAATTATTATTGCTAATATTCCTGAGAATCCAAAAGAAAATATTATAAGTAGAGATTGAAGATGGAGAAAATACTGGGTTCAATTGCTTATAACATTATTTTATTAAACAAGTGTGATTTCTACATCTTATGTTAGTATGTATTCAACCTCTACTTTAATTGATGAATTTTGTGCATATTGAAAAATCTACATTTTGTTGATAGAATTACAAAGTTTTGATTTCTTTTCATCCATTCAGATATTATAAAAATTAATTATAATTTAGGATAATTATATAGTTATTGGCTTTGTCATCTGATTGCTTTTGAATTATACATTTGGTTGCTTCATTTTTTCTTTCTAATTCATCATACTTTTTGCATCCAAGCTCTTGCTTTGTTTATTATAAAATAGTTTAGTAAATGCTTTATAAGAACATATGCTTGTCCATTTACAAAATCATAAAATTTCCAAGATGGAATTTAATGTTGCAATCACCAACTCTGCATATGAAGTTAGAGATTTTTCGAGTGAAGTTTATTTAAAAGTCATAGCCAATAATGCTTTTGGGGGGTAATCTAATTTTTTAATACTCTTGTGTAGAATGAACTTATTTAAATTAGAGAGATTTAAGAAAACAATAATAAAATTATCTACACATACATGAAATTAAATTATCTATAATTATATTATATTCTTAAATCATTTAGTAGCATTCATTCATTTATTAAGCGTGGTCACAACTAGTAGGAAAAAAAAAGTCTATTTTTTGCAAAACTTAACTTGATATTTGAATGCACAACTAGAAAATTAATAGTTTAGAGATTAGATCTTATGTGCATATCAAAATTTACCTATAATTGAAGAATTATTATCATTGAAATAAAAAAAACTTTATTCTTTTTCCTTTTGAACTTACTTTTCAATATAGAAAATTGATAAGATAAAATTGAAATTTATATCAAAAAAAGATGTGTATGAGGACGAATTTCCAATCAATGTAATGCTTTGAGTTCTTACAAGTTGTAGAGACTTGTAGATTAATGCAGTAACGGCATCTTTTGAGCTCATTGTGACACTTTGTCACAATGAGCTCAAATCCATTTTTTTTTTTTAATTATTTACCCACCCACCCCCGCCCGTCCAAATATTTTTTAAATGAATTTTTTTTAAATGATTTACCCCCCAACTCCAAATAGTTTTAATTAAAAAATTTTAAATGAAATTTTTTTAACCTCCCTCCCCCTCCCCTCCCATTTTTTGTAGTTTCCCATGACAATACCCATGACAAACAATATGGGATATTGCCCGTATCCCCAATCCATATCCGTATCCGTATCCCAGACCGTATCGTATCCCAGTCTGTATTCATATCGGTATCCGTATCCGTATCCGTATCCGTATCCAAGTTTTTTTCAGATCAACGGTTGGGAGGGGGGTTGTAATTATTTTTTAAATAAAAATCAACGGCTCTATTTTTTAGGAGGGAAGGGGGGGCCTACTAATGCAGGTGCTGCATCTTTTCGGTTCATTGTAGCCTACTATAGTATAAGATTTTTTTCCTTCTATGTGAATTAATCCAAAATCTAGGCACTCATTTTATAAAATTCAAATCATATGAATCTATATTCAATTTTGAGGAATTGGTTAGTTATTAATGATTTCTAACATCTCATGTATTTTTTATATCTCATTTATTTATCTTAAGTCATTTCAGACCGAATTAATAAATACTTGAATCATTTTAAGAATTCCCAATAGATTTTTGTTTACATCTTTAAACAAACTAAAATGGAGCCTGTTGCAACGCAACTAAAGCAAAAAGGTTTCATCAAATTACAAGTTTTCACTAGGAAGATATTTATATGCCATTAGAATTTAGCAAAAATGAATGAAAATGTGACGAATGAAACAATTTGTGTTTTATAAAAAGAGATATAATTCATTTCTATTTCATTATCTTGATCACAAAGATATATTGATTTTTGAATTTGAAGTACTAAGGGATCAAATAAATCACTTTGGTCTTATTAGTATTTTTTCAAAACTATTGTTATTCAAATGATTCAAGCTTTAAAAAAAATTACATAGAATTCATTATCCAATCTAAAAAATATACTTTACTTGCAGTACCTGCATCTTTTGAGCTCATTGTCATTGTGACACTTTGTCATAATGAGCTCAAATCCATTTTTTTTTTTTTTAAATTTACCCCCCCCCCCCCGCCCGTCCAAATATTTTTTAAATGAATTTTTTAAAAATGATTTACCCCCAGCTCCAAATAGTTTTAATTAAAAAAAAATTTATGAATTTTTTTTAACCTCCCTCCCCCTCCCTTCCCCTCCTTTGTAGTTTCCCGTGACAATACCCATGACAAACAATATGGGATATTTCCCGTATCCCCAGTATGTATCCGTATCCGTATCCCAAACAATATCGTATCCAAGTCTGTATTGGTATTGGTATATGTATAAGTATCCGTATCCAAGTTTTTTTCAGATCAACGGTTGGGAGGGGGGTTGTAATTATTATTTAAATAAAAATCAACGGCTCTATTTTTTAGGAGGGAAGGGGGGCCTACTAATGCAGATGCTGCATCTTTTCAGTTCATTGTCACATTGAAGCTTCCAAAGTCAATTAGCCCCCAAAATTTGTTCATACTCAAATCCCTGTACATCCAACATCTAATATCATGGATTCATGGCTTCTATGTCTATTAATCAATATAAAATGAAATCAGAACATTAATTTAAGAAAATAATTCATAAGACATATTTGTGAAGACTTAAAACTATGTATATAAACATGTTAATATCAAGAAATATTTCATAATCAATACATGATTGAACATTTAGTTTTTGAAATTAGCATCATAGTCATTCAAATGTATTGAAGAAATGAAATCAAATTGGTCACAATTAATAATGATTATAAGGCTTTATACAATTAGCATAAGCATATTCCACAAGGATTTATTAGCTACATGAAGTTCATTAAATGATTGAATTGGATGTTTTAATAGAGATTGATTAGAATTTTTTTGTGTGTAATTAATATTGTTGCATCAAAATCTCTAGTACAATTACTAACTTGCTAGAATAGAGTAGATTTGACATTAAAATTATAAAAGAATAAATACCAAATTTTTTGTCAATAAACAATTTTATAGGAAGAAAATATACCATGGAGTTTTTTTTTAGTTTTAGCATCTAAAAGAATATTATCATTGGATGAGATTCATATTCTCAAGAAGATCTCAAGTTTTCTAGAGTTCCCTGGGGTTCCCGAACTGTGGGAACTTGGCCATAGAAGTAGTCTAATGTGGTAGTGCAACTACCACATCTAATAATAATAATTCAATTTCTAAATATTTTGTGAAAAAAAAAAATTATTTTTCATTTTTTTCATTTTTATTTATTTATTTATTTATTTATTTTTATTTTTTAATAATCTGACTATGTTATTGTGGTTCCTAGCATGGGAAACAACTCCGAAATAATCTTTGAGAGGCCCGAAGAGACATCTAATGTTCAAGGAAAAAAATACTTGGCAAAAATGTGATGATCTTACATTCTTACGCTTCAATTATAGTATTTATTTTATATAAAATTTGAAAGATCAAACAATAGATCTATAGTCACCCTTTCTCATGTTATAGTGTGAATGACATGCACAAAATAATTGATGACATAATAATGGATAGAAAAACAAGAACTTACAAGATTGATACATTGGGCATTTGCAAAAGTTCCTCAGGAAATGGCTCGCTAAAATTGTTGAAAGAAATATTCCTGCATCAACAAAATTTCAAACGGTGAAGGTTTAAATTAGAGGGGATGGTTTACATATACTAAACTAATTTTTGAAGATGTGAAAAAACTATGTAAGGTGTGGAATGTATCTACTGTGATTATAAGATCACGTGGTTTGGCGTCCGCTTCCCCTCCAAGAAAATCCCCCACTATTGATTATAGGAAAACGAAACAAATTACTACCTCTTCTACCATTGATCTAAACAGAAATTGAAAGCAAGTTCTCATGAACCCCTAGCTGGCTCCTTCCCTGATCAAGCCATTAGGGTTCTAGAGCCTTCATTGGAAAAAAATGAAAGTTATTGATTTTGAAAAAATAATTTCTCCTCCCCCCCCTTTGACACCATTGATCTTGAAAATAATAAATACAAATACGTGTCCAGGATATAGATATGGTAGAAATACAAGATATGGTCAAATGGACATATCCCATATTGTTTGGAACTATGAAGTGCTACCTCAAATTCAAATAGGAGGAGGGGAGTAGGAAGATAATAAAAAAAAAACTTAATCACAAAATGGAAGAGGGGAGAGGTAAAAAATATTTAAAAAAAAAATTTAATCACAAAATGGGAGAGGATGGGAGGTAAAAAATATTTCAAAAAGGAAGTATTAATCACAAAAATTGGAGAGGGGGGATGATAATTTAAATTTTTTAAATTTTTAATAGAGGTCTTTTAAGTGGATGGATGGAGTGCATTAATTGAAATGCACCTCTGCTTCACTCTCCACTCAAAAGTCCTATACTAACACTTTAATAATGAATATCAAGTCCTTTGGTGGTATAAGGCAAATGTTATAATCAACAATGTACATAGTTTTGAGACAACAAGCACAAAAAATAGTAGAAGTGGGTGGTTGCAAGAAATCCTTGTCCTTTTTATTGTCCCATTGGGCTTTGAACACGTAGTTTCTCAACTATAACTATTGAAGTACATATCCAATATACATAAAATTTGAAATGAAGGTATGTGTGTTAGTTGTAAACATTGAGTAGTTTTTTGCATTTAAAAAAAATTGTTTACTATTTTCAAAGAGAATCCAATTGGATATCTACTTTTGCCATTTAAGGGGGGATATTAGTCCTATTTTTGACTTGAAAATGCAAATTCGGAGTTGAAAATTGGAGAGAGAATAGTATATATTTGGTGTAATTCAGGCATGTCAAAATGTAGAAAAATAGTCATTTTAAGCTTCATTTTTATAATTTTTTTTTAAATTACTAAAAATCAAAATATTCAAGTACGCATTTTCTACTATTTTTTGGTCCCTTCATCTCTGTAGTAGTCTATAGTAGTCATTAATAATCCATAGTACTTCACTAATTTACTAATTCATTTTTAATGTTTTTAATTGATTCATTAATCTTTTAAATTAAATTAAATTAAAATAATAATTTCACTAAATAATTTAATGATTTTTAAAAATAATTAAAAATAATTTCACTAAAATAATTTAATGATTTTTAAAAATCATTTAAAATAAAATTTTAATTAATTTACATGACTTAAACTACATTGCTCCAACACAATACTTTTAGTAGTTGTAGTAGTGGCAATCCTATTGTAAAAAATAGTGTTTTTAGACAAAAATGTTAAAGTGTTTCTTGCAACAATCCAAGTATATTTTAGAATTAGTCATAAATAGAATACCATCATGTTGGGGAAGTAAAGACAAAAAAACATTCAAATAGGTTAGATGAACTCACAAGTATAATAAAGATGGCATGTATGCAATGTCTGAGCCATTGGGATAACCAGGTCCAATGTACTTTGCAAATCGAATACTAGTAAAGTTATTGCATGACAAATCTAACCAATTAGCATCAGAATAAAGACCGACGGAGAATGTCCCTCCAAAATAGTTATTGTTCAAATACCTAAACATCCACAATCAAATCTCATAGTTAGAAGTATTAATAAGATTAAAACATTGAGTTTCAACAATACATTTGATGATGAATTTAGATGAATCTTAGCATTGAATGACAAAAAAAATAAAATTAAAAACAATGTGTTCAAATGGTACAATCTTGTAGTGAAATAATCTTACAAAGAAGGAGTTGAAGTGCCATTCCAATCTTGGAGATCTACTGGTCCATCTAGTTGATTAAATTCCATATGTCTACACAAAACAAGTGAATCAAAATAAATTTACATTTATTTAGTAAATTCCAATCAACTAAAGAATGAAATCACCAAGATTATTCTCATAGAAACTTCAATTTAGGCACTCAAATTGTCAATATAATGAATCTAATAAGAAATTATAGTTATATTATACCAATAGTAGAAACTTGACTTTTCATCAACACAAAATTTATATTGCAATTTCATCAAAATACACTATTTTCATTATCAACATTTGTGAAATTCACAAATATCTTACAAATATATACTCCACATAGTAATTTAGTTCCATTTAGTAATAGTAATTTTCTGTACAATTGGTGTGAAACAATTGTAAAATATTTGTGAAACATTTATTATGTTTATACATTGCTTAGAGTCATGAATGAAATGTGAAATAATTAATTTAAATATGTCGAATAAATATATCAAAGAAAATAAAAATGGAAGATCATTTGAATCTAAGACTCCTGGATGACAGATGCATATGAAATTGTCCTCAAATTGACGAGACCTTCCATTGATGGTTGATCCTCTATAGCAATTCAATCCATGTTGAGCTTAACGTACTACCGTGCAATCTGCGATCACAACTAGAAGCACATAAATTATTGACTTTTTGTCAATAGATTGGCACTTGAAATACTCACAGATACAAGAGAGATGAACAGAAGAGAGTCCCGTTAGAACTCACTCGGAGACTCCCACTGAAATTGTTGTAGCTCAGGTCTCTGTTATCAAGACATATACATGCATCAAATGAGAAACCAAATAAAACATCAACACTGCATGCAACTCAAACAAGAGCATGCATGAAAGCAGGAAATCTATCTTTGTCTTTATTGTTGAATGTTGTTAGTATCAATTTGCATTTATCTCACAGGTCTTCCAGTTGGCAGTCAACGTAGTAAACGTCTGAGGGCAGTGTTCCACTTAAAGAGTTGTTGGCCAAGTGCCTGCAGCATCACATCTTGTTATCCTTAAACTGATGAGAATTGAGGTGGCAGCCAAAAATTGTGACATTCACCTACACAAAGCACTAGATTGAGCTTCATGCCTAGTCATGGAATTCCGCAGATTTAAGGAAATTCACTTTCTATGTTAATGTTGGCTTATGAAATAACTTGAAGAGGCAAATAAAAAATATGGCAAGATTTGTGGATTGGGAAAAGTAAATGCGGAGGCTAATATTGTGAATTTCATTAAATTGGCCTGATTCTGGTGCCAGGAAATTGTGAGTTACATTCCATAAAAAGCTTTAGAAACTAAAAATTAGGACCAGTGTTAGTAGATTTCAACCAGTGGCTAATAGTTTCAACCATACATCCTCAAACATGGCAAAGTTCTAAAAAATCACCAATTTAAAGAGTAGTTTCATCAAAACAGATGAGAATTTGCATTAGAAGAGATTTCAGCCTTACAGAAGACTGTCAGTTATCACAACGTTCTCAAGCATTCCCATGCTGCCAAATCAGCATGCTGATGTGGTCGGGCGACGACCACATTGGCAGCATATTATTTAATAATTTTTTAAAAATAACATAATTTTTTAAAAATAAAAAAAATAAAAAAAATAAAAAAATTTTTTTTTTTTATAATAATTTTTTAAATAAAAAATTATTATTATTATTATTATTATTATTATTATTATTATTATTATTAAATTTTAAAATAAAAAATAAAAAATATTTTATTTTTTAAATTATATTTTATTTTTTAATTATTAAATATTCTGGATAGCAGAACAATGTTTACAAGAATGGAAACACTGCTGAAACGGTCTTCTATAGGCTTGAAAAAACATGTAATGTTAAAGTTTTGTTGAAATAGATTATTTCTATTATTAGAATTTGTGAAATTAACACATACTATACAAATAATATTTCAATACCGTATAGTAATTTTTGGTAAAATATATATAAAATAATTATAAAATATTCATGAGGTTATTTTATAATCGTTTGTTATGATATAATGTTGATTATATTTATGAATTAAATGTAAAATAATTAATCTAAATACATTGGATAAAATTAGAAAATCAAAATAGAAGATCATTTGAATTAGTAATGCATGTTGAATCTAAGACTCCTGGAGGACACTTGCATGCATTTGACATCATCCTAAAATTGACTAGAGCTTCCATGGCTGACCTTTTGTTGCAATTTAAGCCATGCTAGTTTCAACTACTATGCAATGTGCTATCACAATTGGGACTTAGGAGCTTGACTTCTTGTCAATTGATTGGCACTTGGTATACTTACAGAGACAAGAGAGAAGAACAAAAGAAAGTCCCATTAGAGTTCACTGGGACACTTCCACTGAAATTGTTGTAGCTCAGGTCTTTGTTATCAAGACATATAAATGCACCAAATTAGAAATGGCATAAAACCTCGACACCGCAACTCAAACAGGAACATGCACAAAAGCAGGAAATTTTGTCTTGATCTATTGTTGAATGATGTTAGTATCAATTTGCATTCATCTCACACGTATGCCAGATTGCAATCAATGATGTCAACATCAGAGGGCAATGTCCCATTTAAAGAGTTGTTGACCAAGTACCTGCAACATCACATTTTGTTATTGTTAAATTGGCAAGAATGTGGGTGCTAGTGTGTGCTTGTAATAAACACCAACATTTAATTATGTCACACTGCTCAAGAGTGGTGGAGTTGTCCTCAAGAATAACTTTTGAAGTAATTCCATGGTTTCAAGCTCATTCTTCAGGTGAAATTTGATCACCACAATTTCCTCACAAATGGCCAATTTTTAGTTTTTTTCCACTATGGTAGATTTATTATAAAATAAAACATTGACATACCTCTTTTTTGTGAAAAACTACGACATAGTCTCCAACATAGTATTCATTTGTGGGTACAACTAAATACTATGTAGTACTCAAAAGGACACTTATTGATAGTACAATAGATCAATAGTATGATCGACAGCCCAAAATCAATCACCAAAATTTTTCTTTTAATAAAACTAAGAACTCATAGTACTAAATGCCCAAACCCTTGTTTTTGCCAAAACTGAACAAAATTGACCACTCATACTTGCAATAGCCCTAGCTGAAGTTGTGACATTCCCTACACAAAGCTCTAGATTGAGTTTCAAGCCGAGCAGCCCGAGCTCTCTCAAAGGTGGCAAAGTTGTGAAATTTCGCCAATTTAACAAAAGTGACTTCAATTTTTAATTATTGTTGTCATGCGAAATAACAAGAAAGAGGCAAATAATATGGCAGGATCTGGAGTGGATTGGACAAAGCAAGTGCAGATGCTAATTAATATCATGAATTTTGTTAAATTGGCCCTGATCCCTGTGCCATAAATTGTGACTTACATTCTACACAAAACTCTGGAAATAAAAAAAACTAGGGCTGACAGGAATAAATTTCAGCTAGATTCAGTTGACGGATAGTTTCAGCCACGTGTCCTGAAAGGCTGAAACTTGCCAAAGTCGTGAAAAATCTCCAATTTAACGAAATTAGCGTTCTGAGTAAACAAATTGAAAACACTGACAATTGGACATGATTGAAGAAGTCTCTACTTCCTAGCTGACACAACTTGGTTGCACTTACAAGCTTGTTAGGTTGGGCATTTGGAACAACTCAACCGGCATTGGCCCCGTCAGCCTCGGATTATGATTTATCCATCTGCAAAACTCAGGTGCGTCGTAGGTGAAATTGACGGTAAATGCAATCATGACCACGTGATAGGATTATTAAATCAAAGCCGCATGGCGGCATGGGGATGAGGATTGGGAACTACTTACAGGTACTGCAGGTTGGTCAAGTTGCTAATCTCCGAAGGCAGTTCTCCAATTATCCCGTCCAATTATACACTGGTTTTCATCGCTGTCGCCGTCCCCGCAGGTAGAATTGCTCCCAAGTATCCTGGGACGGAGGTGGGCTGATTAGAAATAGGGGCATGCATTTTTAGATAGATTGCAGCTTGCTCCTTCTAACACAACGTTAACGGTAAGAATATGAGATCGGAAAGGACATTACATACATATCCATTTTACATATGGGCAATTTTGTTAAAATGTTGGTATTCCATGTGCCATTTTCACACTGCCCGGTCTGAACTGTAAAAGTAGTGACATCAAGGACTGGCATTGAGCTTAAAAAGTTTTGATTTGTATAGATTTCATAAAGCTAGGATTAATATAGATTTCAGAATTTTTTTATTTATATAGATTTCAAAATCTAGGATTGGTATAAATTTCAGACCACACGGTTTAAACATTAAAAGTGAATAAGTGACATCTAAGACAGGTGTAGATTTCAGACATCTAAGAAAAGTATAGATTTCAAACATCTAAGAAGATTGTACATTTCAGACCACCCAGTCCAAACGCGAAAAAATTGCCAAAGTAGCGATATATATATGGTCAATTTCGTTTAAATGGCAATATTCCATTAAAATGGCACAAAATGAAACCATTGAAAGAATGAAAACAATGAAAAGATTGCCCGAGAGGAGTGGAAATGCGTGAATTAGGAGTGATTTGAATGTGCTAGGCATAAAATTGGCCCATGTATGACCCTATCGCGGCACACTTATTCTCCAATTGTAGAAAATCTTTCATTAAAATGGCATGCGGAATACGGCCATTTTAACGAAATTGACCATATATATATAACTTGAAGATGTGACAGAAGATGAAACTCACGTGAAAGAAGTGACGATTATATCATAATGTCTCGGGATTTCAGTGCTGTTTTGGAGCACTGCAGTACATTCAACTCCGATCCATGCCCCTTGGAAGTCACCACCAGTCGGATCTTGAAAGGCGGCTGTAACGTTGCACGGATGTTGCTCGAGAGACCAGTTGAGAAGGGTGGACAACTGAGGGTTCTGCTTCGACCACTGTTGGAAAACGGCGTTCAAAGCATCCGCTGCCACAATGCCACAATGATCGAGTGTCCAACAAAACACACTTCAGCTTCCCATCAAGTAATCATTAAAACGTAAGTAGCTTCGACTAGTGAAGCGATTCAAGCATTAATCAGGTGCTGGAGCGCTTCTAAATGGGGCAGCTAGATAAAGCAAGCATGCATCTAATTAATTAATGAGTGCACCATCCTATGGCCAGTGACCTAGCCTGTTCGTGGAACCGAGAAAATCTCAATCGAATATGCATGGTACTATTTCTACACTCACAGAAACTTCATTCTGTGAGGATGCATGACTTTGGGCTCAGTGGGGGACTCAGAAGCAAGAAACGTCAAGTTCGTTAAATTGGCGGTATTCCAATACTTTGGCACTTCTGAGAGCACCTTGCAGGATATAAATCCATGATCTTAGATTTTGGACCTTTTTGCAAATAATTATAATACACAATTTTTTGCGCCAGATCGAATTGCGCCACGTTTAACGAATTTGACGTTAACATGCACGTGCAGCACGTGCAGCACGTCAAGAGGCCTACCTTCGTATTGATTAAACGTCACAATGGGTTGCGTTTGCTGCGTGGAAGGGGTAGGTGCAAGTGCGACAGCGTCGGTAGTGATGCTGCAGTACTAGTGATTGTAGTGAACGTCTTTGATTACGAACGTGGTCGCCGTAACGAAGAGAAGAGCGACCGTGAGGAGACCTCGATAGGCCAACAACTGCACCTCATCCCCCCCGCAACCCCACTCCTCTGCCACTTCGAGTCCACGCCATTACCATACCCGTCTTGGAACGACTCTCCATCTCCAGGCACCAGTGATCGAGAACTTGCGAATCAGGTCACGACAGACCCGGGTGCAAGGCCGGGAGGCTGATATTGATCTAGTACGGATGACTTAGTGAATTTAATACGTACTCAATAATTAAGCCAGGAAATGGAAACTGCAGTCATCCGGTCCCTCTACTGGACGGTGTCTCCTCCGGCCTTACGTTCAAATGCACATGCTAGCGACGAAGATGACCCCCCCTGGGCAGAGAGAAACAGAGTACTGAGGCTAAGGCCGGTAACTGCTCTGGAACTGATCACCTCATGTACAGGCTTTCATTAGCAATTGAAACAGCAAACTAACTATAAGTTGCTGATCGATGAGTGTTGGACGGAGTATACTTAGACATACCGACAGTACAGGACTCTCGACAGGACTTCATACGTAAGGTCCGGAGTCCGGCGCGTTGATGGACTTTAGCTCCACGCGGGGTATCTTGAAAGTACGTACTCTCGATAATTCACACACTTTAGATTTTTGGGACGTAGGAAGCTGGGTAGGAAGTCTGTTGAACACGCCGGCAAGTGTGGGGCACTCGAGAGGAATCAATTCTTAGTTACCGCGATTCTAAGTTACCGCGATATATATATGTTTCGAGAATTGGCCTTTCGTACCGATTTTTTTCAGTTTTGTTTTCGAAAAAACAGGGAGGAACCCCATTGGAGTGAGATGAACTAGGGAAGGGTACCTAGTACCCAATGCTAGTACGTGGGTTCTTCTGCCCTCCCTCCCACAAAGCGTGGAAAACCTACTGAAGCTATTTCAGTAGGTGTCGAATTTCTCAAACTTAAGCGTGTTCTGGAGGGAGGCCGGGGGCATGCATGGAAAACAACAAGTTGCTCATTGTTTCAGAAATGAGTTTAATACGATTTAATTGTTCCACATTAATTGTGTTCCAAGTATCCAGAGTTGTGGACCTTGTGGCTTGTCCGACTAACGTAACGTATATCACAAGGGTCTTTTTTGCGTTTCCCTCTCTCACTTTCTCCCTTGAGTGGGAACATTTTGACTTTCCCCTATGTCACAAGATTGTGACATAGGGAAAGTCATAATGTTCCCACTCACAGGAGAAAGTGAGATAGGGAGACGCAAAAAAAAGACCCTTGTGCGTAGAAGCAACCAAAACTGCCACTCTTTCTTCCCCGACTAACTTAGCTGGGGGTCCACTTGATGATGTTTCCTGTAAGAATGACTTACTGGTCCCCTTGAAAGAAAATCAACCCAAGTAGTTTCCTAAGTATGTGACGCACACAATATTCTATCCATAATTTTCAACGTACTCAAGCCACGACACTCTTTAACCAGAACAGTAGAGTTCCGTCCACAGCTACACTAATTCACTGTATCCTATATATCAGTACGACGGACGCTGTTGTCTACTTTCCCCCCAAAAAACAATCGTCTCTCTACGTTAGAATGTTCTGAGTGTGCTTTTGGTATTTTTATCACTGCATGGCACGCTGGCAGGAATATTGAAATCAATTGCCATCTGCCAATTTGCCATTTGCCACCTCTAGCTAACTTATTAGTTATCCAGTATCCCGATTTTAGCAGAGAAAACTAGCGGAGTTTATACATAAAATATTAGCTGCAACGAAGTCTTGTTTCGAGTCAAAGAATCCAATGATGAACAATCCAGGATTCCAAGGAGCCACACCTGAACTGAACCAAGTCAAAAGCAGGATATTTTCAACCCTCCAATTGCAAGATTCGTCAGAACATCACGGCAAATCGGCTCTGAGGTACCGGTAGTCAGCCAGAAATGATCAGATCCCTGCCTGGATGAACAGGTATAATAACCCGTCTGGTGTGATAGCTTAATAGGTTCATTCTTCGTTCCTGCAGTAAATTAAACTTGAATGTCCTGGAATCAAACAAAGCCGAGATTTCTGGATTTCGATCGTTCTTTAGGAAAAGAGGATATTAACCTGCGCATGGTCAATATCACGGTGTGTACCGTACTGAAGCTAAAGATCCAACACAGAACACCGAAGCACAAGACGTCTTGTCCAATTGAATGCTGAGTACTCTGTATGAATAGAACATCTTATAAGTCATGATCCTGGGAGCACAGCAACAGCAAATGTAAACCAAAGACTTCACAGAGAGTGCACTATACGTACTGTACAGTACATTACCCCAGAAACTTTCTTGTATCGGACACTAATATGCTTAAAGAGGATTGATATATATTTTTAAACAGAAATCGCCACTTTCTAACGGGAAAGAATCCGGGCCAACAATATATTGAGGAGTACTCTGAGCGGATGAGGAGCAAAACTCTTGGATCAGGGTCAAATTAAGGTCTTAAGAAAATTGCTTTCAATTCTATGACAGACTCACAGACTTCTTCGAGACCGGCCAAATCTTCTACTAACACTCGGTTTCGCAGCATGCAACCGCTTGCGAATCGAAATGCATTGCGAATGTCTCTCAGCTCAACAATTAATCTAAACAAAAGCATAGTGCAATCACAACCTTGCATTTCCTCACTCTCTGCAATAAAATAACATTCACAAGAGAAGTTGCGTCTCTCAAGATCAATGAAGCACTTCAGAAGCCACAGAATTCCTTCAATTTAAAGGAATTTGCTCGGATTGGACCAAAACAAGATTGTCCATAATTTTCACATAACAAATCAAAATGGAATGAATAAAAGCTTTCTGTGTTACTAGAAAAAAAATACAATATATGAGAAGAAATTTTTAAAAACTTTTATTTTAAGTTTTGTGAGGATTTTTTTTTGCCCTCTACACTAAAATTTGGACTTATTGTGCCATAATTTTTACTCCTGGACACCAATAATTTAAATAAAAATTATATTCATGAAAGCTAATGTGTTTTTCTATCAATACAAAAATTTGAGGCCTCAACAAGACTATTACAAAACTAATTCATTTTCAGTTGTAGTGCAATTACAAGGAGATAAAAAAATTAATTAATTATTTTTAAATTATTATTTTTGGAAATAAAAAATAAAAATGAAAATGAAATTTCAAATCACCAATCTAATGTGACATTGATGTGGCTTTAATAGTGCCACATTAGATTCTAAAAAATAAAATAAAATAGAATAAATTTTATCACTTTTTCCTTGTAATTGCACTATTGCCACTTAAAATTGGTGGCCCACTCTTGGCCTTAGATTTTTCCTAATTAATGAATCACAAAATTTTCAAAAAATCACAAGAAATATTGAGACTATAGGAGTCTATTCATAATCCTTTTGTCTTCCATAGGAACCAATGGAACTTTAATCGATGGGTGCACTCATAATGAATTTCATTCGAATGGTGATATTTCATATGCCATTTTCAAACTGTGTAGTCTAAACCATCTAAGACAAGTATAGATTTCAAACTAGACAGTCTAAACTGGAAAAGTGTTGAAATTGAGGAATGACTGTTGTTTTAATGAAATTCCCTATATTCAAATGATTGGTCCAACAACAAAATTACTAACTCTTCACCCATCAAGAATTAGAATTTGAGAGTATTGTGAAGAGTTAGAAGCGCATCAAAAAACACTTCAAATAGACATAAGAATATCCCAATTTTGAACTTTTGACAATCAAAATAGTCTTCATTACAAACAAGCTAAAGGACAAAATTTATGGAGGCGAAGGATAATTATGCCATAAAAAAAATCATGAAAATGGTATGGAAAAACTATTATGTCATTGGCATGATTACCCTTGTTTAGGCATGATTTGCCTTGGCCTCTATAATTTTTGTTCTTTAATTTGCTTGTAATGGGGTTGTTTTGGTTGTGCGGCACTCCGGTTTCCAAATTTGTCGTTATTCTTGCATCAATTCTTAGAGATGTTTAATGTATTTTTAAGTTCTAATTTCACATTAGTTAAAAATAGGATATACTTTTGCCAAAATGTTTTGTAGGATAAATTGAGTTTTTTCTTAGGTCATACAAATTGTACAATTTAGTTCAATGTTCTAAACATTTGAATAGTATGAAGCCTCCTCACACTAATTGGGTGAATGTGCTAATATAAATGTGGTCTAATTAGTCTGAACATTTGGGTGAAATGGATGAAAATTGTATAAAAATTTAGATGAAAGAATTTGAGGAAGGTTGGATGGCAATCACTTTGTTTGAGATAATATGAAAATTATATTTCAAACCACATTATATAGATTGTGCCTAAAATATTGGAAATTTCTATTTTATTACAATTTTTTATTTGTATAATTCCCAAAGAAGTTTAAGTTAGTATTATTAATGGTTGATCAATTCGTTGATCACAATTTTGGGACATCCATGTTTCTATTTAGTAACCAAAAGAAAAGGAGAGTTGTCATGAATGGTTAATAATCCATTAATTTTTCTTCTTTTTATGACCCCTAAAAGATAGGATCCATTGCAAAATGGTCAAATATTATGTATTGAGTTAAGTTTAGCTTTTTAAATTGTATTCAAATATCAATATTATATTTTTAGTACATGATTATGGATTATCTATCACTTCTAAAAAATTTCATTGTTATATTTTTTATAGTAAAAAGTAAAATAAATTAGTAAATTTAGCAAAAACAATCCAATTAATTTGAATTTCTTAAAGAAATATAAGACTATAAGTAGCAATGGAGATTGGTATGAAGATTTATCAATTAATCATTCTATATTATACAGACTCCCCAAACATCCTTGCGTTCAAGTCAAATGTTATTATCACATTAAAGGTATGAGTTATTATGTTATAATTATATATATACATAGTTTTGATCTTTTTTCTTATGAAAGAGTGTATTTTCTATTGACATTGATTTTTTAGAATTTTGGATGGAGTGAAAATGTAATTTTGTGGTTTTTGAAAGTAAAAAATGAAAATAAAATTATATCAATTTTAATGTATATTTGAATAATTTATTTTTAATGTACATGAAGGTTGAAATGAGAAAAATAAATTTTTAGTTTAAATTCCGAAACAATTTTAAAAGAAGAAAATACAACTAAAATATATACAATACTGTGTGGTTTAGACCCAAACACAAAGCACTTTCAATTGCAATAATTCTTTCAATTTTTTTTATCTTTTTTGAAATTTTAAAATGGAATAGAAACAAAACATGTCAAGCTTCATTGATTATTTCTTCATTTAAATTAAACACCACAAATGGTTATTTTGAATGTTACAATCTAGGTTGACTAAGGCACATCCACTTTTGAAATGTATGAACATTTAGGGGTTAATTATTGGTTGGTGACACAATTAGTTGAGTCTTTTGACTTATGTTTTCTTCTCATTAATTGCCATATTTAGAATGTATACATTTCCTTGTATTGAATGCACTGATTTTTTTATCCCCCCAAATTCCACCTTATATATTAAAAATTTGAGAAATTGGTTGTAGAAAATCCAGTATGATGATCCATAAGACTTGTGTATACCAATTTAGTAAGTTCAAGTATATTCTACCATTTGGAGAGTCACTACGGTAAACTACCTCAATTTGGACAAAATGGAAGCAAGCCTATTGTGGGCTGAATTCAGGGTTGTCAGCCCAATGTCCTGTCTAGACGGACGTGACGTTGACAAAAAGTCCGGATCCAACCCCAACGTCAATCAAGATCCAAAAAAATAAAAATATTTTATTTTAGACAGCCTGATCGTCGACAAGGCGGATCATCCACGTCAACGGTTAGGCTATCGGCCAAAAAAAAAATTCGCTGACACAATCCTAACATATCAGGATGCATCCGAACTGATGCTGACGGACATACTAACGTAAAAAGCTAGCATCACGTCACGATAGACAACCCTAGCTAAATTATGATAGTGGTGTACATTTCAGAACTTGAATGTACACCACCATTACAATTTTGCTTACAATAGGCTTACTTCCATTCTATCTGTAATGGAGTAGTTTACCTTAGCTTGAGGTCAATACATAAGATGGATACACTTGCATTAGTATTATTCAACGTTGTCATACTAGATTGCACTCCATGTTTAACTCCTAAAGGACCAAGTTGCATTTTCTAGCAACATAGTAAATTTGGGTAGGTACATGTAAATGGAGTTTTAATTTTTTTCTTTGAAATTTTCACACAACATTTGGATGAGTTGTTTTTTTAAGGCCCAACAATTTTCATAATTTTTGACTACATGAACCTTAAAAAGTTATAGTGTGATATGTAGTTTGATTCTCAACTCGGGCAACTTAGGCAAATTTTTAAAATCACTTTTTTCAGAAATGAAAATTTGAAATTGGTTCTTTAAATAATTAAATTTATATATATGTGGAAAGCTTTGAATCATTTCATTTTGATCAATGAGATGAAAGTTATGAGGAGTTCTAGTTTATAGGCAATTATGGATTCTCTACTCTAAAATAAACTTTGAAGTCCTTTATTTAATTCAATTTTTAATATTTTTTGAAAAAATTAAAATAATAGGATGTAGATTGTTTCTTACAACATTGCAACCATTGGGATTGGCATTTTTCAATTCCATAAATAACTTTAATAAAAAAATTTGAGAGGGTCGGACCCTCTCAAAATAATATTGTCCATTTAGACACTAAAAATTTAGGTTGATAAATCCTATTTTTATTTGTTGTAAAGTGTAATTTCCATAAAAATGAAAGTTTTGTGAATTAGTTAGTTGTGCAATACATTTTGTTCTATGTAATAATAGTGTTTCAATTCATATAAATGAAGATCATGTCATCTATTGAACATCAAGTCATGAGCTCTACGGTTGGTTGTAAAGGGTTGATTATCTCATTCACACTGTCCGAGTTCAATTCCCGTTGAAATTGTATGAGTGCATGACAAAAATACATGACTTGGTGCTACTAAGTGAGCTTAGCAAGCAAGAGAGTTGTAACAACCAACCACCCCCTATCCAAAATACGACAAGTGGGCATACCCACTACCCATTTTTTTCAAATTGCAATAAAATTTCAAATAAAATTTATACAATGATAAAAAAATAAGAAAATGAAATGAATTATAGAAAAAACAAAGCACGAGAATATAATAAAAAATATATTAATACTATAATTATGTAAATTCCATTGTGATGTCCACTTAGACGTCTAAATGTTTTTTTAAACATCAGCTTAAACGTACACTGTACACCGTACAAAAAATGACATATAAAATACACCATATAGAATACATTGTACATCATACACAATACAAAATAGGCCATACACAATATATTATACACCATATACAATACTTTACGTCATACATTATATACCATATATAATACACAATATACTATACATCATACACAATATGTCATACATTGTACACCATATATAATACACAATATATTATATACCATATACAATACACTGTATTGGAAATTATGTCAAATGGCCTAAAAAGCCACTTATTATAAGTATATTGACATAACAAGATAAGCTACTTATATAAGTGTGGTGATAGGAGCAAAGACAAAGCATATGGGATATGTGAAACTTAGAGATTGTATTTTATGAGAAAACATTTGGACATCTCAATTCAGCGGTGCTATTTTGTGAGCCTATGAGCATGAGCCTATAAGCGTTGAGCAGGGATTCTGTGAGTGTTGAGTTTAGAAATTTGAAGAAGTACAAGAAAACTTAAAAATATTTCTAATAATAGACTTCGTCTAAAAATTTGGCCAAAATTTACTATTATTAGTAAATTTTAGAACCTATTACTACGGACCTATTACCATGGACCTATTACCGTGGTTATATAGAATCCACATGAAAATTATAATTTTCAATGTTGCCTAAAATATTAGAAGTATACATTTTGAAAATGATGAACTTAATTGATGTGAAAGATGAATGGAGATGGAAATAAGTTTGTATAGAATATTGGTTGATTACTATCCTATAGCAATGCAGGTCTTCTTGGGACTAATAAGAAAATACCAAAAAAATTCTTTTGATGCATTGTTATTAAACTTCTTTAGATTTTAGAAAAAAAAATCATCGATAAGAACTACTATCTTGTAGTAGCGTAGGTCCTCTCAAGGCCAAGGGGAGGTACCTACTCTTCTACTTTGATGTGTTGGTAATTGGACTTGTTAAAATTTTGGAAGAAAATATTTAGTTGACAAGGATTATTTTTGTAAGGAATGAGCTTAGTTACACCAAATTGTTGATTAGTTGATCATTGTCCTTTTATAGGACCTTCAAGGGCTCAACTCTTCTATTTATTGATCAAATGGTTGTTTGGTTAATCACTCCCTCTTGCTACTTGGGTCCCCTTGGCGCCAAGGGGAGCCCCCGAAAAAAAAATTTACAATTTTTTTTTTTTTTAGGCTAAATTTCTGAATATCATTCCTTGAGGTTCATATTTAGGCTTACCGCTCATTCAAGGAGAAGGAAGAAATGGTCACACAAATAGTTAAGTTTTTTCTAGCTTTCTATTTGTGAAACAATTTTTTGAAACATTTCCTTGATATAATTAGTTATGTTCATATACCTTGGGGTATTTTTGAAGCATTAACTGAAGTTGTGACATCCATATGGTAGTACACATACTACTAGTAGGTTTTCTTTTTAAATTGCTATTAATACTAGATCGAGTTTTTGATTGTACTCAGATCTGGGTAAAATCAAGTAGACACTACAGTTTATTATGTACCTCCAGTTCCTTCGAATGTACTAGAGCCAGGAAGAAATATCAGAGACTGACAAGGGAGTTGAGCCTCTTGCAATTAAAATTCTGAATTACAAATATTAAGCATGGGGGCTTCGATGGCCCGGGGGGAACACTCACAGTTTTTAAAAAACTACGTGAGTTAAAAGACAGGGTTCATTTAATTCAAAGGGGGAAAATTTTATATAATTTGTAGAACTACTATAGGGTTCATGAAATGCTACACACTCTAATATATATAAATTAGGATATGTAAAAACATCATATAATAGGAATTTTTATTAACAAGTTAGCCTTGACAAATAGAAGTCGTGCAAATTTTTCATAGTATGATGAGTATAGATGTGGACAAATAATTTCATATAGATGATAAAATGGACATAGTCAAGAAAATCTACAATAATGGGTACGTGGTCGACTAAAATTGTGCCATGGTACTTATAGTGTATATATAAAAAAAATAGTATTCTTTAATGTAAATGTAAGACATCAACTAAAAGTGGAAAAATTGTCACATTGTATGAATAGGGAGGTTTACTTTAGTGGGTTCAACAAATTGAAAATTGTACAATATGAAGATAGAATTTATAGTCTATTTAACTCTAATCTTTGAAGCCATATGTGTTGATCATACTCGTATTGAATGAGATTTTCATGGGATAGTTTCATTAGGAATTCTAAAGTGTTCAATGTTATTAACCCCTAAAAACTAGAGGGTATTTTGGAAGAGGAAAAATCCAAAATTGCCAATTTTTGATGCATTGTCTAAAATAAAAAATTATTTAAAAGAATTTCAATTGTATAAAAGTGTATTATATAATTATGGAAATATGTGGAAACAATTTCAGCCCATTTGATCAAGTGGATTGAAAAATTATTAATAATGTTTGAAGTGAAAAAAAAAACTTTATTCTCATTCTTGCAAACTATGATCAGTAGACTTCAAGCCCTCTTAGAGTAAAATTTTTGGTCTACACAAAAATGAGGATTTTGACTATTCATAAATATATGATGTTAAGTTCACTCATGAAAATTTTGAATCAACTTGCAATGCAAAGAGATTAAATGCATTGGCAATACATTAGTCTTTTTTTGATGATTTCTTGTGCAATGAGATTTTCTTAGTTTGAAATCCAAATGGTTAAAAATTAGAGACAAACTTTTAGAATATTTGGGAAAAATTTCAAGAACTTTGACTTCACATATTGCAAGATAATAGGACTTGCGGTAAGAAGAAAAGTTTTTTTTTTAAGCCATCCTAATATAGCTAATAAAGTTTGACTCCTTTGAGGATGTGATTTGAGAACTAAATTATTTTTTATAATTGTATGACATATTTTATTAGTATTATAAATGCCAAATTTCAATAGTTGATGAGAGTTTTTGCAAAGATGCCTCAAAGATGCCCAAATTGCAAGGGTTGCCAAAAAAATTTAGGGTAGAAAAAAATTATATTTTCACTAAGAAGATACATGTTCACATCTTGTATCAAAATTTTATGAACATTTGACCAAAATTAACTTTATAGGGACCTACCTAAAGTTTCAATTGTTCAATGGACAATTGGCCTTTAGGGGTTAAAAATTGCCACTTGAATTCAATTGATTATTGTTGGTTTCACAATATATACCCCATACATAGATGTAGTCCCGGATGCAGTAGATGGAAGAGAAAATTTGTGAAGAAGGGTGGGGGTGGGAGAAAATTGGACACTCAAATTTTATATGTAAGATAGCCCCACTTAAAAACTTGCATGATGAATTTATAAAAACCATAGGGTATTGGAAATATGCCCTTTTTAGCTTTTTATGTAAAAATACGGTCATCTTAAATGCAATGATTAAAGTAAATAGCCTCACATCAAATACCCTCTTAACTCAAGTGTATACCTTAAATTACAAGGAGTGATCCCCCCGAGTTCGATGGTGTTACCGTTAACTCCAAAGGACCGGTGTTTACCGCGCTTCTTGTTTAATTTGTCCGCTCAGGCTGCAATTTCGAAATGTACACTCAGGTCATTAGACCAAGCTATAACCAAAGGTCATCTGTCCAAAGATATTACATCTTATACACAGATAATAACTAGTGCTTTGGTATCAATACAACGTGTAGCAGTTTACAGGACGCCTGGAAATGGTTTTGGGGTCTCAACACAACAGACAACAGGTGGCGTTTTGTTGCACTAAAGTGGTTAAGCTTGGTTTTTTTGGCTCTTATAGTTTTTGTGTTGTTTTTGTGTTGTTTTGAAAGTTTTTTGCATTGATTCTTTTGTGATTCTACAATGACAAGTAGTGGTATTCTGAAGACACCTCGTACACGTTATCTGGCAAACTAATTGTGTGTTGGGTTGCATGGGTACAGATGAGGAATACCACCTCCTCAAGATTTTTTTGATTTTTTTTTCAAAACACACTACAAGCACCTGTGGAGCAAGTTAACGGCTATGGCAAATGGTGTACTAGGGGAGGACACTCTCACTACATTTGGGGTACCTACGTGCGGCGGTGGAAAAAGTAATTCATGTAATTCACCTTGAATAAACTATAATTTCATTCTAAAATTTTGAGCTTTGTTTAACAATGACTAAAGGTTTCTATTGACAAAAAATTCAATTCCAAATAACAAAAGATATATTGTCTAGAAAGGGTTGAAAAATGAACTAAAATGGCATGTTCTCCAACTAAAATATTTATAGAGCTCACATGAAGATGACTATTGCATCAATATTCAACCAAAATAAACTTTCAATAGAAAGCTATTCTATATAATTTTTTTTTCATTTTTCAAATTTTTTTTCTTATATAATATAGAGGTGTGAAAGTTATTTTCAGCTTTACAGTGTATCTTTTTTCTTCAAAAATTTATAACTAATTACTATTAGCACAAAAAAATACCAATAATTCAAAACATAAACTTATAAAGTAGTAAAATCTATCCATAATTTTTTTTTGAAAAAGAAATTAAATTTTAAGGTGTATTACTTGTTTTACTTTTTCCGCCGCACGTAGTTTGCTAAAACATAGGGAGTGTCCTCCCCGGGATGGTGTATGGACTAGTAGTCCATAACACTTAGTAGCTGATGCTTCAACCTCTTATTTATGTGGTAGCTTTGTGGTCAATTGTAATTGCATGTTATGCTGTGTTGATACCCAGGCTCCCAAGGTCGTTTAGTACTACGGATGGAAACTCAGTTTTTCTTAAATCAGTTAATCAGGGTGGTTTATATTAAAGCTAATATAGTGACCTGCAAAGGATTTACATATTGATTGGTTACATTCTAGTGTACTACTTTAATACATATGAGTTACTAAGTTCATGATTACACTTTTTAGAGAGTCTGCTACTTACAAAAATTATTTGTTGGGACAGCATGATTCCTGAAGGTGAAGTCTTCCTGAATATAGGGTCACAGTACTTGCTTGCTTATAAATTCTATACAATAGTATTTTTAAGTAAAATAGATCTAAAGTTTTTTGCTTTAAAACTGATTCTTATGTTCAAAACACGAATTGGATTTCTTGAAGGGATTAAGAATCTACTCTGATTCTAACAGAGAAGTATTGAAAAAAACATTTTTCTACCTAATGCAAAGGGGCTCCCCTCGGCGCCGAGGGGACCCAAGCAGCAAGAGGGGAGTGATTATAATCTCAGTAGAACAACCTCAGTTGATTTCAAACAAATCTTAATTAACAACTGATTTTTCTTCTTCTTAAAATCTAACAAAGTCTAATAAGTAGCACATCAAGGTTGTTCAAGAGACCACAGTAATAGGTCCACGGTAATAGGTTTATGGTAATAGTTACTAAAATTTACCAAAAATAATAAATTTTGACCAAAAATTTTAGATAGAATCTCTAAAAAATTATATGCTCACAGACTCACAAGCTCACAAAATAGCAACCCTGCATCTCAATTGAGGCGTTAGTTGACATTGCAAAAAATATGTAGACATCCTCTACGACGTTGTAAACGTGTGAAATTAAATTTCAAATCGTGATTTTTGTTTTGCGGTGTAAATAGAGGCTTAATAAAGATTTGATTTTAGAAATATATAGTGATAGGAGTGCAATTGTCAATTGATTTGAAGTATCACCGTGGGATTTCAAGAGTGTACATTTGTTTTCTAAACGGTTTAACCGAATGGGATTTAGAAGGGTGTTTAGCCGGTTGGTAATTAGGATGGGGAGTTGCTTATATGTTTTCTCTCGACCTTTTTTCTCTCTCTCTCAGTTTTTGTGTGTGTGTGTGATCTCTTGTTTTTCCTCGTTCTTATTTTTTCAGTACTCTTATGAACTATTATTGATATGTAATAAAGCTTTTAAGTGTATATTTTTAAGTGTGTGTAAGCCCCAGTGATTGGACATTTGTGTGTATTTGGGCATTTTGTGTGTATTTCATTGTTGAAAATTAAGTCCCAGTGATTGGGCATTTATTCATTTTGTGTGTGTAATTTCTTGTGAGAAGAATTCTTGATTTCTGGTGCTTAAAGCTAATATTGTTCATATCTAATTTTGATTCAATCATTCTCATTGTTGTAAATGCTTAAAGCAGAGTCTATGTTTGTGAGATATCAAGCCATTGTTTGAGTGAAAGTATTTCAGATTCAAATTGTTTGAGTGAAAGTATTTCAGATTCAAATTGTTTGAGTGAAAGTATTTCAGATTCAAATTGTTATTTTCAATATATGTATATGAATGTGTTAAGTAGTGAGCAATCGCTTAAGCGTTTATGTGTTTGAATGTGCTATAAGCAGACAGATGTGTGTTATACGCTTTAAGCGATTTATATTGAAACTACAGTGAGATAATATTTATGTGATATCATGGAGTTGAGTTATGGCTTAAAGCTGAATAAACAAGAAATGAATGTAATTGTGTAAATCCCAGTGATTGGGTATTGAGTGAAACTGTGTGATTATTTACTGAGGTGATAGTTATATTTTGATTATACCGCTTGAAGCAAAATCAGTGATTATGAGGCTGAATTTATATAGATAGAGAGAAAGGGATTGAGCATTAGCATTACAGCCTTGTGGGTGTGTTTGCTTAAAGCAATTGGATATGTGTTCAGTGAACTGAGAAGTGGTCTACAGTGGAACGGCGGTAATAGAATGGCTTAAAGCAAATTAGCATTGAAATGCTTAAAGCAATTTGTGAAGTCTATCAATGCTTCAAGCGAAGAAATATATTAACTGTGGTTTGTTGAATGTTGAGTGACGCTTTAAGCGGATATTGTGAGTCTATGCTTTAAGCAATTGCAACAAGAAATGAAGACTTATATGCTATAAGCTAAATGTTATGTTTACCTTTGCTTAAGCATGCTTCTTGTTTGAGCCACATACTAGAATAAGACAAGGACCGCATTCTTGTGATTGTTGCATACATGTGTGTTGAACGGAAACTAGTTATTGGATAAATAAAAGATACATTACCTTTGAAGACAAAATGGGATATTTTAACTTTGTTTTGGTTGAGAAGTGAAATTGTAATTTAATTCTTGAAAACAAGTGACCTCAGCCACAATACATTAGACTATTTGATCATTCCCTAGAATTATAACCCCTATACTATGTTCCTGAGTTTTTGGATTGAAGCCAAAACCTAGATTACAGACATCTTAGTTGACGTGCCAATTGACATCTAGATGTTTTAGAAGATGTCTTAGTTGACAATTTAGTTGATGTCTTCAAAATTAGTGTTAACCTAAATGTTTTTGACTATGTTTTCACCAAAAATGCTCCAAAAATGCCATTTCTAGGACAAGTACTAAAGTTTAGAGAAAAAACAACATTTGTAGCCACATGTAATCTTAGAATCTTGCAATACACTGATTTGAGAAGATGTGGAAAAAAATTCAAAAATTTCCATTGTGTAGATTGCAAGATATTAGTGTTTGAATTGACAAAAATTCTTTAATTGGCTTACTAAAAAAACAAGCAGCTACACTTCATAAGGTCACATTTATATACAAAAATGTCTATATTGATGGTACTTCTTTGGATTCATTCTTCAAGGCAAGTTGGCTACATGCTTGAAAAATTTATGATTCTTTGGAATTGTACAACATATAAGAAAAAAATAGTAAGTAGAAAAAAATAAATAATGATTGAAAATCCTAAACTATCAAGAATTTAGTTATAGAATTGAAAAATTCCAATTCTAAGGATTGCAATGTTGCAATAAACAATCTACATCCTATAATTTTATTTTTTTACAAAAAAATTGAAAATTGAGTTAAATAAAAGATTTCAAAGTTTATTTTAGAGTAGCGAATCCATAATTGTCCGCAAACTAAAACTCCTCATAACTTTCATCTCATTGATCAAAATGAAATGAGTAAAAGCATTTTATGCATATATAAATCTAGAAAACCAATTTCAAATTATTTTAGAAAAAAGTAATTTTTTAAGAATTTTTTGAGTTGTCTGTTAAGCAATGAAAATTACATACCATGTAGTCAAAAGTTATGAAAATTATTGTGCCTTAAAGGTACCCTTCGGCACATGTTGTGTGAAAATTTCAAAGAAAATAAAAATAAAAATTCAATCTGTAGTGAAAATGACCAACGAAGCCGAGATTGTGCACGGACTCAATGGATACATCAAACACTGGACAGACATATCCAAAGATGGGACGGTGGAATACAAGGCACGCATGTCCTATTTGGTCATGTATTGGAGCGGTGTGAGAAATGCCCTACGTAACGGAGCCGAAGAAGACCCTCCCGACTCCAATGAATTGAAGTAGGAATTTTGGCCTTAAACTCGACAACCTAGGGATTTCATGACGGACTTCATGCAAGACGGAAGGACACGGGAGGAGCACAAGGCGAAAGACCCCTACATTGGCTCTCTAGAGGAGAAGCCACCGCTAGCATACAATGTGGTCACTGATCTTCACGAAGGATTCTACGTGTTTGTAAGGTCAGGATTGGATTGTGACGATCTCTTGTGGCTTGGTAGGGCAGTGGAGAATCCTCAATTTGATCCAGCAACAATCTACTTTCGCAAAATTCTCGTGCAATGGTAAATCCCATGCGGCACCTCAAAGGACATGCGACAGTTGTATGCAGGGTGGGACACGAAGCCCAATTTTAGATGGAAGATTGACCGGATGGCGAGCAAGGCCGACTATGTTTTCATAGATAGTATTATAGCATTGTGAAAACCGAAAAAGAATGACAAGAAGAGCTTCATTGCGCCCCATCAACAAGTGCAATTTGCGGTGGACAATTTGCGTCACATTGCAGAGGAGGAGGAGGAACTACACTTATGAATAATTATGACTTCAGTGGGGAGGGATGTTGGGAAAAACATCTTTGATGCATGCACTGCTACCATGCATTTTGACAAACGGAGTTTCACATATAACGCAGCCAACGGTGAGCGTTCATCTCGTTCAAGAATCTTGCTTAAATTTGCATTGTTGAGCTCTTTTGTAGACTCTAGGAAGCATGGGCTACATACTCAACAATTTTTGTACCGACCATTTTCTTCAAGCAGAAATATTAATGAGTTTTGGGCTTTCATGTCTCGTCCATTTCAAGGAGCCATATTTTGAGTTTGTTAAATATTTGTTGAGCACGCGCTCATGAATGATGCAAAATTAATCTAAACAGTAGCCCAAGCTTTTGTCCATTATGAGTTCATGACACCTAATCCAAATCCACCCCCCTTTCCCATTTTAGGAGGCGAAGACACAAAGCTTCCAATCCATTTTGCCCAAATTAGAGTTCTAAGCTTTTTCATACGTAATTGATTGTTTTGTGTTTCATATAGAAAAAATCACACATATAGACCCCCATAATACAATGAAAGAGTTGGTTGTTTTCTTTTTGAAAGAGAGCAAAAGGTTGGATGATAAGAAAATGCATCATTGCAAAATTTGCATTCACATATGCAACATAAGAAAGAATACAAACTATACTAAATATACCCCACGTAGATTATCAAAAAAAAAATATTTACTACTAAACCAAACAAATGTAGGAATAAACGTACAAAAGTAAATCAAACATAGATTGAAACAACCATAGGAGTTGTAGTCTAAGTTTTTGTCCATCTCACAAAAACCCCAAGACTAAGTATAGGGGTTCCAAACTTGGGAATAGTCAAATAGTCTAACGTATTAGTAGCTAAAGTCACTTGTATCTTATAGAAAAAATGAAAAATATACTTATATAATCTATTGGCAATTTATCAATATCTTATCGATTCTCTATATACAATTCCAAACTAGAAATTGCTTCATGGTCAATTGATCATATATACCTTATAAATGAAATTGAACAACTCCCTGATCCACTAATTGATTGGCAATTTGCATGATGAAAGAATTTGAATCAACATCCGTTGGTCCTCCAGTACCTTGTCAATTTGTCAAGAACACAATGCCAATTCATCACACTTACTTATGTGATAAGATTCATCCCAAAGATATTCAATCACCATCTCAAATTGACAATTTGATAAGTCAACTCCAATTCCCAATCAATGGATAAGTAAATGCACAATCGCAATCTTTTGATTTTGGTAAAAGACAAATTGTTGTATCTCATAAAGTTTCAATCACTAAGTCAATACTCTCACAATCATATGCTCACAAAATTGATACAAGACAAATTGATTTATCACAACTAATCAACCACAAGGCTGGCACAATTACACGGAAAGATTCTCCAATATTTGAAAACACTTTGAAAGAATGGCTGGTCCAATCACTGGTACACAGCAACATACAAATTTTTCAACTTCACACACTCAATCAAATTGCCACAATAAATTAATCCAATCACTGAATTAGTAAACACACAATTATGAACTCACAAACCAATCAAAGACAATTTGTTTTATCACAACAATCCTATCACAAGATCGACAAAATTATACAATAAGAACTTTCAATAATTCAAAGATGAATTGTTTAGTTGGCCGGCCCAATCACTGGTACACGACAACACAATAGACAATTTGCTTAACTTCACTCACTTATTCAAATATCCAAAACCAAATAAATCCAATCACTGGATCAATAGGTGGCTAGCCCAATCACTGGTACTCAGCACACACAAGTCAAATCGACTAATACAATCTACTGGTCCAATCACTAGATCCAAAGATGTAAACAAATAAGAATTACACAAGGCAAATTGCTCAAAATTCCATTGAAGAAATACACCGATACAAAACAAGTTGATTGCCAAAAAGAGAGCCCAAAAGGGGGAGAAGAAATGACAAATTGTCCGACTATATTCTACTACTGAAGACAACCTTTCAAATCATAGGTACCAAGTCATATTGTCTCTCATGCAATCTAATTCCTTGGCGACTTTACAAATCCATTTTAACCCATCAATTTGCCTATATTATTACTCTATTGTGGGAACCAATTGCCAAGTTTACTCTTACTATTTACACTATTTTCTACAAGTTCTCAAAAATAAAAATTTCACAAGACTACAGGAGTTCTTACAAATAATGGCCCAATAAAATATGCTATTACATATCTATTCGAAAATATTTATTTGATTCACAAAACTTCAAATTGAATACTTCATCATTAGGTCTTGTAACAATCAATGCATTCAAAATAATTTAGAACTTCCAAATACCATTGAATGATCTAATCTTTGGAAAATCTTCATTCATTTTAATGCCATGTTTTGTAAAAAGAACTTGAAATACACAATAGCTACCCAAAACATTTGTCTTTGATTAAAACAAAATGCTTAAACTATGTCACTCATGATTTTTGTGTAACATTCAAAATTCAAATATGTATATTTTTTCAAGAAATTCAAGCAACATAAACAAAATGTCATTCAATGGTCACAAACAATCTAAAGAAACTTACCAAGCGTGCCTTTGAAGAAGATCATCAAAGCTAAAGGAAACATCAACATGGTTGGACAATTGTGGATACAAAAATCATCTATGATATGCTTATTCAATTGCCATCACTTGCAAGCCAATTGCAATCTTTGGGGCACATAGTAAGCCACCTTATCTAACTATCTAATTCATTTCAAGATCACCAATATTGCTCAATAGAACACAATCATCTACATGAAGGTTCTCATTGCTCCAAAGGGAAGATATTGTATCCAATGTACCTGGAAATTTGACACCCATTTCAACAATCTCATCTCCATCTTCAAAGCTTGTTCGAAATTGGTTAATTGACATATTTCCAAAAAGCATAGATACAACATCATGCATTTTGGGACGTCTTGTAGCCTTATAATCCACACATGCAAATGCCACAACTAGGACACGCAAGATGGCTTCCAAGTCTGTTGGAGAATGTTCCATCTTCTGATCAATAAGCGTCATTAACGCTTTTGCTTCATATTGTTTCCAAGCCTGTAAAATATAAACAATTTCTATGAATTAGACATGGTATATTTATTGATAAATAAATCAATTCTACTAAATAAACTATATACATCAATATAGTATTGGTGTACATATTACATTATATGTGAGATCAACATCCAACTATAGAAACAGACATCAATTTATTCACAAACATAAGCACAAATCTACATAAAAATGATGAACAAAGAATTTTATAGTAATTGTAAACCATCAATGAGATAGAATTCATATTATTGATGATGGAGAATAAGTTTCCATCAAATTAAACTTCTCACCCATTCTCGCAAGTAAATTTCTTCACTTGGTTTTTGAAGATCAATGTTTTTCCTTCCACTCACAATCTCGAGTACAAGAATCCCAAAACTATATACATCAAGGGATGTTGACACATGACCATGGAGCACATATTCGGGGGAACAATACCCTCTGCATATCAAAGCATACAAAAATTTGTGAATTTAGCATCTAAGTGTTTCACAAATCTATGGCATGAACAATGTTTTTAGAATATATATGGTCTAACAACCAATTTACTCTACATAGTGAATTAATCCATGTGGTTACAACAACCAATACTATATGAAAATTCATGTTTCACAAAAATATATTTATATGTTTCAACAGTAATTTCTACACTTCAAAATTTCTTTGAGAAGTAAAGTTCATTCACCTTGTTCTTGCAATTTGTGTCAAAGTCAAATGTGAAGCTTCATTATCAAGAACTGGAAATAGATACGCCAAACCAAAATCTGCAATTTTTGCATTGTAGTTCTTGTCCAAAAGGATGTTGGTTGCTTTAATGTCTCTATGAATAATTGGTGGTTGTAATTCCTCATGAAGGTATGCAAGCCCTCTTGCAATACCAACAATAATATTGAACCTCATTTTCCAATCCAGATATGGAGGCTCAATGTTGCTTTGCAAATCACCTGCAACAAAATTTCATTATGTAAAGATGTATGTGAAATTGATAAATTAAAAAAAAGACACATAGACGGAATTAAAAGGGATTATACCATGCATCCACAATGCTTCCGCAAGATTGTTGTTTTCCATGTATTCAAACACCAAGATGCGTTGATCTCCATCTCCTAGACAACAACCTTTCAACTTCACCAAGTTGCAATGTTTTAAACCGGAAATGACAACCACTTCATTCAAAAACTCAGAAAGCACTTGATTTGATGACATTGTCAATTTCTTCACAGTGGCTTGCGTTCCATCTGAAAGTTCTCCCTAAAAAGTACAAGGATCAATCTTAGATTATCCCTCATGAATCAATTTAAAATTTCCCTTTTCTAAAAGTGAGCTCTAAAAATTATAATTTGTATTTTATATTTTTAACATCCTATTATTGACTAATATAGAATTGAGAGGAGAGAGAAGTCACATTTTGTGTTGGAAATTTATAAACTTCTTCTTAATTCGAAGCTTTGCTCAAATATGAAGTCCATTCATCTTCTAGTTAGGGGTTTTAATTAAGCAACAAAAAATATAATTATTTTATCAATTGTCGTATTTTAATGAAATAATACTTCCTATAAAAATTTGGTTCTAATTCTCAATATAAATGAGGAGAAACTAAATTTATCTATCCTTCAATTTAGATGACATAAGGACCCCAATCAATATCAACTTTAAAAGAGTTCAAGAAGTTTTAGAATCAATCCAAGATTCTAATAGAATGCAATCATAGTACTAAAATCAAATGCTTTCTAAATATGACATAATATATTTCATATAAAAGAAGACAATTGCTATGAATAAGAAAATCCATGCTTATCAAAATTTGTAAGATGTTTTTTATGGTTCCATTATAAATCTACTATTGAAACATTCTACTACATCATTTCTTTGAATATTTGAAACTTAATTTAGATAAAATTAAATACTTGTAAAAAATGATATGGCCACCTTTAAAATTAAAATTTTCTATTAAGATAACAGATCAAGTCTACAAAGCCATCACAATCTTTTGGAAAGATGGTTCCAAAGAAAGTGGAATTTCCTACACTATCACAACATTAAAGACATTGGCATTCGAACATATATTGTACCTTGTATACTACACCAAAACCTCCTTCACCAAGCTTGTTGTCCTTGTCAAAATTGTTTGTAGCCAATTTTACTTCTTTGTAAGAGTATAAATTGGGCTTCACTTCTTTCTTGTCAAATTCTGATTAAACCAATTCAAATATGTTATCAACACGAAATCAGTTTATGATCTTCTGAATTTTGGAAAAACTTATAGGGGTGCAACTATATGTGAAAGCCTTCAAATATTTGACAACTATACAAAAGCATGGATTTATTAATTGCAAATTTAAAAGTTAGATGGGTATATAAATGAAATAGTATTCTATAATCAAATAATACAGTCCAATGAGGTGAATGAGTTGCTTAATTATTTGGATTGAGACCCTCACTTTTTGATGTTGGCAATGTTGCCATCTAACATTTTCTTTATTGAATTAGCTTTTGTCAAGAAATAAGTCCTGAGAAAGTCCAAAGCTATCTCACCTTTTAAAATGATGTGAAGAGCTTTGATTCTACCCATCAAGCGCCATACATATATAGCTGTTATCAAAAGTAGTATTAAAAGAGCTGATGATGTCGATGTTGCAATTATAACCTTCATCTTTGTATTAGACTTTGGAATAACTATTTGAACAACAATATGTCAACAACAATTTGTAAATATTTACTTGACTGGGATTTGTGTATATCCCAAATGAAATATGTAATCATAGCATCATAAGCTTAACAAGAATTGAATAGAAACACAAATTTCATGGTAATTGTGAGTCAAAATTGAAAATATCAATTTGATTAGGGTAGTTATTTAAACTTGAAATTGAATTCACAAAGATAAGAATTCATGTTGAGAATTTTTTTAGTTTTAAATGCATTATTATCAAGATCATACCATGTTGTGGTTCTTCTGTTCGATTCAAGCGACATATGCTTGATAAAATTGTGTTTTCAATTTTGTCGCATACAGGATTGCCTCCAAGGCTGTAAAAGTATTCAAGACACTTTTTAGATCTTCCAATGTCTAATACGATTAGATATTAAATTTTCAACTTCAAATCATTCAAAAGACAATTAAATATATAATTTTTTTGAAAGAGATTACAAAATCAATAAAATCAAAAGTACTTACAAAAGTACACTTGAGAATTGAAGGTTGTAGGATGATAAGCGTCCACTATTGGCATATTGCACCACATCAAGTTTATTGTTTGTTATAGATATCCGTGATAAGTTGGAATTATCTACTTGATGAATTAGAAGTTGTAAAGTTTGATATTCATTTTGACTAGCGTCCCTGAAAAATTGATGTAGATAGTGAACATCTTGTAAATAAAACCCCAAGGATTTATAGATCAAAGAAGAATGATGAGTCTATTCATCTCAAATCCTACTTGAAACCTCAAGCAATAAAGACAAGCTATGAATAAAACCAAAAAAAATCCCCATGCAATTGTATTTGTAGCTTTGCTTGGTTGTTTATCCTCAACACATTTTAGAAAAAGACAATAAGGTTAGTAAACATCATAAATATAGATTATAAATTGAAATTAACTATGTCAGTAGCAATTGTAGATATGACTTGGATTTACTTACAAAATTTGTAGATTTGGTGCAACTAAAATTTTGTCTGGAAACTTTCCACTAATATTGTTGTTTTGGAAATATCTAAACAAACATCAATACAAATGAAACGTTTATTAGTAACTATCATTATTGCACTCAAATATTTGAACGAACCTCAAGATTTCAACAACAATTGTTTGAACCTTACATTTCTTGAAGTGATGATAGAAAGGCGCCATTTGAAGTTGTATTTTCGTTGTATTCTTGAAATGTAATATCATTGAATTGATTATTGGATAAATCTATTATCCATAGATTGCCCGATAGATTGAGGTAAGCACTTGTGAAGAATGTCCCAATGAAATTATTATTGCTGATATTCCTGAGAGTCCAAAACAAAATATTGTAAGTAGAGATTGAAGATGGAAAAAATACTGGGTCCAATTGCTTATAACATTCTTTTATTAAACAAGTGTGATTTCTACATCTTATGTTAGTATGTATTCAACCTCTACTTTAATTGATGAATTTGTGCATGTTCAAAAATCTGCATTTTGTTGATAGAATTACAAAGTTTTTATTTCTTTTCATCCATTAAAATATTATAAAAATTATAAATTTGGTTGCTTCATTTTTTTCATTCTGATTCATCATACTTTTTGCATCCAATCTCTTGCCTTGTTTATTAAAAAAAAATTTAATGGATGCTTTATAAGAACATATGCTTGTCCAACAGTTACAAAATCATAAAGTTTCCAAGATGGAGTTTAATGTTGCAAGCGCCAACTCTGCATATAAAGCTAGAGATGTTTTGAGTAAAGTTTATTTGAAAGTTATAGTCAATAATGCTTTAGGGGATTAATCTAAGTTTTTAATCTTGTGTAGAAATGAACTTATTTAAATTAGAGAGATTTAAGAAAAAAATAATAAAATTATCTACACATACATGAAATTAAATGATCTACAATTACATTATTTTCTTAAATCATTTAGTAGCATCCATTTATTTAGTCACAACTAATAGGAAATAGAAAAGTCTATTTTTTGCAAAACTTAACTTGATATTTGAATGTATAACTAGCAAATTAATAGTTTGGAGATTAGATCTTATGTGCATATCAAAATTTACCTATTCAAGAATTATTATCATTGAAATAAAAGAATTTTTTTTTTTTTTCCTTCTAAATTTACTTTTCAATATAGAGAATTGATAAGATAAAATCGAAATCTATATTAAAAGAAGATGTGTATGAGGACAAATTTCCAATCAATGTAATGCTTTGAGTTCTTACAAGTTCGTGAGACTTGTAGTCACATTGAGGCTTCCAAAGTCAATTGGCCCCCAAAGTTGTTCATACTCAAATCCCTATACATCCAACACCTAATATCATGGATTCATGACTTCTATGTCTATTAATCAAAATCAAATCAAATCAAAACATTAATTTAAGAAAATAATTCATAAGACATATTTGCGAATACTTAAAACTGTGTATATAAACATATTATTATCAAAAAATGTTTCATAATCAAATCAAATTGGTCACAATTAATAATGGTTATAAGATTTCATACAATTAGCAAAAGCATATTTCACAAGGATTTATTAGTTACATGAAGTTCATTAAATGATTGAATTCATTTGGATGTTTTAATAGAGATTGATTATAAACTTTTTGTGTGTAATTAATATTATTGCATCAAAATCTCTAGTACAGTTGCTAACTTGCTATACAATAGAATAGAATAGATTTGACACAAATGAATTCTAGAAAAATACATACTCAAATTTTTGTCAACAAAGAATTTTATAGGAAGAAATATACCATGGAATTTTTAAAATTTTAGCATCTAAAAGAATATTATCATTGGACGAGATTCACGTTCTGAAAAAGACATCAAATTCCCTAGAGTTTCTTGGAGTTCCCAAATTGTGGGAACTTGGCCATAGAAGTAGTTTGACGTGGTAGAGCGATTGGCATGTTTGATAATAATAATTTAATTTTTAAATATTTTTTTGAAAAAAAATCATATATTTTTTATTTTCATTTATAAATAAATAAATAAATATTAAATATCTTATTATTTAATAATTTGACTATGCTATTGTGGTTCTTAGCATGGGGAACAACCCTCAAACAATCTATGAGAGGCCCAAAAAAACATCTAATGTTCAAGGAAAAAATTACTTGGCAAAAATGTGATGATCTCACATTCTTACCCTTCAATTACAATATATATTTAATCCTAAATATGAAAGATTGAACATTAGATCTATAGTCACCCTTTCTCATATTATAGTGTGAATGACGTGCACAAAATAATTGATGACCATATGGATAGAAAAACAAGAACTTACAAGGTTGATAATTGGGGCATTTGCAAAAGTTCCTGAGGAAATGGCTCGCTAATATTGTTGTTAGAAATATTCCTGTATCAACAAAAATTCAAAAGGTGAAGGTATATTTTAGAAGGGATTGTTTATATATACTAAACTAATTTTTGAAGATGTGAAAAAACTATGGAAGTTGTGGAATATATAGTCCTACACACCTTAATAATGGATATCTAGTCCTTTAGTGGTATAAGGCAAACTTTATAGTCAACAATGTACATAGTTTTTAGACAACAAGCCCAAAAAACATAATAGAAGTAGGTAGTTGCAAGAAATTCTTGTCCTTTTTAATGTCCCTTTGGCTTTGAACAGGTAGTTTTTCAACTATAACTTTTGTAGTATATATCCAATATAAGTGAAATTTGAAATGAAGGTATGTGTGCTAGTTATAAACATTGAGTAGCTTTTTGTATGTTTTGAAAATTATTTTATTATTTTTAAAGAGACTCCAATTAGATATCTGCTTTTGTCATTTCTGGGGAGTTATTAGTCCTATTTTTGAATTGAAAATGCAAATTCAAAGTTGAAAATTAGAGAGGGAGTAGTTTTACTAAGATTTCATGTAGTGATGACAAGGTTTTATGCAAATTCTAACATATTTGGCTTAAACTTGGACTCAAAGTGTGCTTCATTTGCGCAATGAATAGAAATCAATGAGAAAAAAATTTCCTTTCGATAGTATATATTTGGTGTAATTCAAGCATGTCAAAATGTAGAAAAGTAGTCATTTTAAAATTCATTTTTACAATTTTTTTATAAATTACAAAAAATCAAAATGTTCAAGTATCCATTTCCTACTAAGTTCAGGTCCCCTCATCTCTGTAGTAGTCATTACTCATTAGTAGTGAATATTACTTCACTAATTTATTAATTCATTTTTAATGTTTTTAATTGATTAATTGATAAATGATCTAATTATTGTTTTAAAATGATTTAAAATGATTTCACTAAATTTTTTAATGATTTTTTAAAATCATTTAAAATAAAATTTTAATTCATTAACATGACTTAAACTACACTACTCCAACACAATACTTGTAATAGTCTTAGTAGTGGCCATCCTACAACCAAAAATAGTGTTTCTGAGACAAAAATGTTAAGTGTTTCTGCAACAACCTAAGTATATTTTAGAATTAGTCATAAATAGAATACCATCTTATTGGGAAATGAGGATGAAGAAACATTCAAATAGGTTAGATGAACTCACAAGTAATATAAAGATGGCACGTATGCAATGTCTAAGCCATTGGAATAACCAAGTCCAATGTACTTTGCAAATCGAATACTGGTAAAGTGATTGCATGACAAATCTAACAAACTAGCATCAAAATGAGGACCGGTGGAGAATGTCCCTCCAAAATAGTTATTGTTCAAATACCTAAACATCCACAATCAAATCTCATAGTTAGAAGTATTAATAAGATTAAAACATTGAGCTTCAACAATACATTTGATGGTGAATTTAGATGAATCCTATCATAGAGTGACAAAAATAAAATTAGAAACAATGTGTTCAAATGGTACAATCTTGTAGTGAAAAAGAATCTTACAGTCTAAAAAGAGTTGAAGTGCCATTCCAATTTGTAAAATCTATTGGTCCGTCTAGTTGATTAAATTCCATGTTTCTACACAAAACACGTGAAATCAAAATAAATTTACATTTATTTAGTGAATTCCAATCAATTAAAGAATGAAATCACTAGGAATGTTCTCATAGAAACTTTAGCTTAGGCGATCAAACTGTCAAATATAATGAATCTCGTAAGAAATTATAGTTATATTATACCAATGATAGAGACTTGACTTTTTATCAACAGAAAATTTATATTGCAATTTCATCAAAGTATACTAGGGGTAGTTACACCTTCTTCACTTGGCACTTAGAGAATGCAGAATGAGAAGTTGGTGAGGGTTTGGAGGAGCCAATGGAAAGCAGTAGTGGGTGAAGAAGGTGTGACACCCCTAAAAGATGTGTTGAGAGTGGAGGATGAAAAAAGTGGAGAATCCATTTACCTAAACCTAAGATTAGATGTAAGGTTGGAGGGAAATTGGCAACAACAAAGGTAAAAGTGGCATGGAAAGATAAAAGTGTAGGGCACAAAGGAATATACTTAGTTGGATATATCTTCCGCACTGTCTTCCAATCTTCACCTTCGGAGGTGAAGACTAGGAGTGCGGAAGATATATCCAACTAAGTATATTCTACCAACATGAAGCCAACTTCAAGCCACCATGTTTCCATTTTCCATTCTCCAAGTGCCAAGTGAAGAAGGTGTGACTACCCCTACTATTTCCATTATCAACATTTGTGAAATTCACAAATATCTTATAAATAATACTCCATATATCAGTACCATGTAGTATTTTAGTTCCATTTTGTAATAGTAATTTTCTATACGATTGGTGTGAAACACTTGTAAAATATTTGTAAAACATTTACTATGTTTATATATTGGTTAGATTCATGAATGAAATGTGAAATAATTAATTTAAATATGTCGAATAAATATATCGAAGAAAATAAAAATGGAAGATCATTTGGATTAGTGAGTATGTCTGAATCGGAGACTCCTGGAGGATAGATGCATTTAAAATTGTCCTCAAATTGACGAGACCTCCCATGGTTGATCCTCTAGTGCAACTCAACCCATGCTGAGCTTAACGTACTACAGTGCATGCAGTGTGCTATCACAACTAGGAGCACATGAATTATTGACTTATTGGCACTTAGTTGGTATACTCACAGATAACTGAGAGACGAGCAAAAGAGAGTCCCTTGAGAGCCCACTCGGAGACTCCCACTGAAATTGTTGTGGCTTAGGTCTCTGTTATCAACACATATACATGCATCAAATTAGAAACAGAATAAAACCTCAACACTGCAACTCAAACAAGAGCATGCTTGAAATCAGGAAATTAAGTCTTTGTTGTTGAATGATGTTAGTATCAATTTGCATTCATCTCACAGGATTTTCAGATTGCAGTCTGCGTTGTAAACGTCTGAGGGCAGTGTCCCGCTTAAAGAGTTGTTGTCCAAGCACCTGCAGCGTCACACCTTGTTATCGTTAAATTGGCGAGAATCCAGGTGCCAGCAGGTGTTTGCAAGAAACACCGACACTTAATTTTGTCACTATGAGAGTGGTAGAGTTGTCCTCAGCAATAACTTTTGAAGCATGGTTTCAAGCTCATTCTTTTGGTGAAATTTGATCACCACGAAGTCCTCACAAATGGCCAATTTTTATTTATTTTTCACTATGGTAGATTTATTATAAATTAAAACTTTGACATACCCCTTCTTTTGTGAAAAACTAGGACATAGTCTTTGACATAGTATTCATTTGTAGGTACAAGTAAATATTAAGTAGTACTCAAAAAGACACTTATTGATAGTACAACATATCTATAGTATGATTGATAGACCAAAATCGATTACCAAACTTTCCCTTCTAGTAAAACTAAGTACCCATAGTACTCAATGCCAAAACCTCAGTTTTTGCCTAAAAGAAACTAAATTGAGCACTCATTCCTATCCTAGCCGAAATTTGTAACATTTCCTACACAAAGCTCTAGATTGAGTTTCAAGCTAAACTCTCTCAAAAGTGGCAAAGTTGTGAAATTTCACCAATTAATAAAAGTGACTTCAATTTTAATTCTTGTTGCCATGTGAAATAACAAGAAAGAGACAAATAATATGGCACGATCTGTGGATTGGACAAAGCAAGTGCGGCCGCTAATATCATAAATTTTGTTAAATTGACCCTGACTCGTGTGCCAGAAATTGTGACTTACAATGTACCCAAAAGAGTGAGGCAAGGGTATTAGTTGCTCCCCTCCTCTCTCAAATTTTTTAAGGCCGTCGATTTTTTTTTATAAAAATGCTTACCTTCGAAATTGTTGTTGATTTCTCAAAAAAATTTAAGTGGTTGATCTTTGAGATTTAATCTCATCCACCCATCCAAATATGAATACGGATACAATATACGGATACAAATCAGAGTACGATCACGGATATTGTACAAATACAATACTTGATAATTATTGGAATATGAATACGAATATTGATACGGGATACAATTTTCATTGTCCCATATTGTTTGGCATTGTATACTTGTTCACAAAATTACAAATAAGGGGAGCGGGGAACGAAAATTTAAGAAATTAATTTTAATTAATAATTTTTTTTAAACCCAAGGGATCTGGGAGGGGAGTTAAAAAAAAAGTTTAATTAATTAAATTTTTTTGAGCTCATTGTGATAGTTTGAGCTCAAAAGATGTAGTAACTACATTAAACTCCCCAAAACTCTGGAAATAAAAAATCTAGGACAGACAGGAATAAATTTCAGCCAGTTTCTGCTGACGGATTGTTTCAGCCACGTGTCCTGAACATGGCAAAGTCGTGGCAAATCTCCAAATTTAAGGAAATTGGCGTTCCCACTTAACAAATTAGAAACACAATTGGACATGATTGAAGAAAGCTGACAAAACTTGCATTGGCTGCACTTACAAGGTTGTTAGGTTGGGCATTTGGAACAACTCAAGCGGCACTGGCCCCGTCAGCCTTGGATTATGATTTATCCATCTGCAAAACTCAGGTACGTAGGTGAAACTGATGTTACATGCAATCGTGACCACGTCAGTGATAGGATTATCAAATCAAAGCTCTAGCTGTTCGGGAATCGGGATTGGGGACTTACATGATTTGCAGGTTGGTCAAGTTGCTAATCTCCAAAGGCAGTTCTCCAATTATCCCGTCGAAGTCACACTGGTCATAAATGCTATAGCCGTCGTCGCAGCTATAATTGCTCCCGGACAACCTGGGAGGAAGGTGAACTGATTAAAAATATGAGCATGCATTGCATGCGTGGGATTCCAACGCAAAGATTCAGTACCACCAAACACAATTCTAGACAGATGGCAGCTCGCTCCTTCTAACAGAAAGGTAACGGTGAGAATGTGAGATCAGAAAGGTATTCCATACTATAAAAGTGACATCTAGGATTGGTATGAATTTAAAAATATAGAATCCGTATAGATTTCAGAAATCTAGAATTGGTGAAAATTTCAAAGTGCAGGATCTGAACTATAAAAGTGAGTAAGTGACATCTAGGACAAGTATAGATTTTAGACATCTAAGAAAGGTATAGATGTCAAACATCTAAGACAGTTGTACATTTCATAGCAGTCGGTCTGAACCCTAAAAAGTGGCTAATAGCAAAATGGCACCATTTTAATGGAATTGCCCATATATGCATTCCGTATATATGCATTTTAACAATATAACTTGAAGATGTGACAGAAGATGAAACTCACGTGAAAGATGTGACGATTATATCATAATGTCTCGGGATTTCAGTGCTGTTTTGGAGCACTGCAGTACATCCAACTCCGATCCATGCCCCTTGGAATTCATTACCAGTCAAATCTTGAAAGGCGGCTGTAACGTTGCATGGATGTTGCTTGAGAGACCAGTTGAGAAGGGTGGACAACTGAGGGTTCTGCGTCGACCACATTGTGAAAACGGCGTTCAAAGCATCCGCTGCCACAATGCCACAAAGATCGAGTGTCCAACAAAACACACTTCAGCTTCCCATCAAGTAATCATTAAAACGTAAGTAGCTTCGATCGACTAGTGAAGCGATTCAAGCATTAATCAGGTGCTGGAGCGCTTCTAAATGGGGCAGCTAGATAAAGCAAGCATGCATCTAATTAATTAATGAGTCATCCTATGGCCAGTGACCTAGCCTGTTCGTGGAACCGAGAAAATCTCAATCGAATATGCATGGTACTATTTCTACACTCACAGAAACTTCATTCAGTGAGGATGCATGACTTTGGGCTCAGTGGGGGACTCAGAAGCAAGAAACGTCAAGTTCGTTAAATTGGTGGTATTCCAATACTTTGGCACTTCTGAGAGCACCTTGCAGGATGCGCGCGCGTACGTTTTCTGAAACATAAATCCATGATCTTAGATTTTGGACCTTTTTGCAAATAATTATACGTCAGAATTTTTGGCGCCTGATCGAATTGCGACACGAGTAACGAATTAATTTGACGTTAACATGTTAACATGCACGTGCAGCACGTCAAGAGGCCTACCTTCGTCCGTATTAAACGTCACAATGGGTTGCGTTTGCTGTGTCGAAGGAGTGGGTGCAAGTGCGACGGCGTCGGTAGTGATGCTGCAGTGAACGTCTTTGATTACGAACGTGGTCACCGTAAAGAAGACAAGAGCGACCATATGCATGAGGGAGCCTCGATAGGCCAACAAATGCACCCCATCCCCCCGCAACCCCACTCCTCCGCCACTTCGAGTGCACGCCATAACCATACCCGTCTTGGAACGACTCTCCAGCAGCAGTGATCGAGAATTTGCGAATCCGGCCACGACAGACCCGGGTGCACGGGCGGGAGGCTGATATCGATCTAGTACGGATGACTTAGAGAATTTAATACGTACTCAATAATTAAGCCAGGAAATAGAAACTGCACTCATCCGGTCACTCCACTGGACGGTGTCTCCTCGCTCCGGCCTTACGTTCAAATGCATATGCTAGCGACGAAGATGAAATTCCCTGGACAGAGAGAAACTGAGTACTGAGGCTAAGTTAGCTGCTCTGGAACTGATCACCATACAGCGAACTAACTATAAGTTGCTGATAGATGAGTGTTGGACGAAGTATACTTAGACATTCCGACAGTACAGGACTTCATAGGTAAGGCCCCGAGTCCGGCGCGTTGGTGGACTTTAGCTCCACGCGGGGTGTCTTGAAAGTACGTACTGTACTCTCGGTAACTCACATATTTTAGATGTTTGGGACGTAGGAAGTCCGTTGAACACGCGGGCAAGTGAGGGGCACTCGAGAGGAATCAATTCGTATTATAGAATAGAAACCGAATGCTCAATGACTGCTAAAAATCATGCAATCCATGCAAATGGTCCGCCTTCTAAGTTACCGCGATGTATATGTTTAGAGTTTTGGCCTTTCGTAATTCGTACCGATATTTTTCAGTTTTGTTTTTGAACAAACAGGGAGGAACCCCATTGGAGTCAGATGAACTAGGGAAGGCTACCTAGTACCAAATGCCAGTACGTGGTTTCTTGTGCCCTCCCTCCCACAAAGCGTGGAAAACCTACTGAAGCTATTTCAGTAGGTGTCGAATTTCTCAAACTTAAGCGTGTTCTGGAGGGAGGCCGGGGGCATGCATGGAAAACAACAAGTTGCTCATTGTTTCAGAAATGAGTTTAATACGATTTAATTGTTCCACATTAATTGTGTTCCAAGTATCTATAGTTGTGGACCTTGTGGCTTGTCCGACTAACGTAACGTATATCACAAGGGTCTTTTTTGCGTTTCCGTCTCTCACTTTCTCCTGTGAGTGGGAACATTATGACTTTCCCCTATGTCACAAGATTGTGACATAGGGGAAAGTCTTAATGTTCCCACTCACAGGAGAAAGTGAGATAGGGAAACGCAAAAAAAAGACCCTTGTGCGTAGAAGCAACCAAAACTGCCACTCTTTCTTCCCCGACTAACTGGGGGTGCACTTGATGATGTTTCCCGTAAGAATGACTTACTGGTCCCCTTGAAAGAAAATCAACCCATTCAAGTAGTTTCCTAAGTATGTGACGCACACAATATTCTATCCATAATTTTCAACGTACTCAAGCCACGACACTCTTTAACCAGAACAGTAGAGTTCCGTCCACAGCTACACTAATTCACTGTATCCTATATATCAGTGCGACGGACACTGTTGTCTACTTTCCCCCAGAAAAACAATCGTCTCTCTACGTTAGAATGTTCTGAGTGTGCTTTTGGTATTTTTATCACTGCATGGCACGCTGGCAGGAATATTGAAATCAATTGCGCGCCATCTCACTCTGCTTCGTGAACTTCAGTGGCCAGCGAATATGTTGCCAATTTGCCATATATTTGCCACCTCTAGCTACCTTATTAGTTATCCAGTATCCCGATTTTAGCAGAGAAAACTAGCGGAGTTTATACATAAAATATTAGCTGCAACGAAGTCTTGTTTCGAGTCCAAGAATCCAATGGTGAACAATCCAGGATTCCAGGGAGCCACACCTGAACTGAACCAAGTCAAAAGCAGGATATTTTCAACCCTCCAATTGCAAGATTCGTCACAACAACACGGCAAATCGGCAATCACTCTTCTATCACTCAATGAGGTACTCCCTCCGTCCCATAATGATCTTCTTGTTGGCTCTAATTTTTTGTCCCAAAATGATCTTCCTATTGCATTTGTGATGTTGCAAATTGGTTAGATTCAATTTTCGATTGCTCTCTAGGATCAACAAAACAATTTTGAGGAATAGCTACCCCTCCATCCATTCAATCATCAATCAAAAGACACATGAAATGATTCAAGGGGTCAATCAACATTGTTCAATTTTATTTTTTGCATCTCTTTGAATATTGTCTAATCAAAGGAGAAGAAACTTTTGGAGTCAATATTGAGGTCCACACATGGGCTTTGGCTTATTCTAAATGCCCATAAAATTATAACCTCACACTCAACAACTAAATGCCCACTGGTGCTATTTAAAAATGCCCAAAAAATTCTACTTTTCAATAATTTAAAACTGCACTTTGAAAAAGGCTTCTAAAGTCAATGTTTGCAAGACACTAAGAGTATACTAAACTCTACCTACCATGCGAAATGGGTCTTAAAAAACTTATTTTTAGCCTTAATTTGGAACATTTTGTCAAACAAGAAGATTATTTTGGGACAGAGGGAGTGCATAATAACCCTTTCTGGATTTCGATCGTTCTGTAGGAAAAGAGGATATTAACCTGCTTTCAATTCTATGATAGACTTCTTCCAGACTGGCCTAATTTTCTACGTAAACTACTTCTAGGAAATCGCCGTTCATTTCCTGGGAAAATTCTACGGCACAATAATCCGTAATGCCCGATTACGCGCATTATGGATTCTTCATCCAACTTTGTTTTTTCATCCCAAGTGTTTCATCCAACTTCGATTTTCCTATGAGTGATTTACGTTGGGCAATGTCCCTGGTCGTCGGGCATTTTGCGATATAAAACGCCTCCTCGTTGGGCTCCTCGTCGGCCCTTTATATCGCGAAATGCCCTCCTCATGGCATTGCCCTATACTAACACTCGGTTTCGTTGCATGCAACAGCTTGCAAAATGCATTGCGAGTATCTCTCAGCCCAACAATTAATCTAAACAAAAGCATTGAGCAATCACAACCTCTCATTTCTTCACTCTCTGCAACAACTATCACAAGGGAAGTTGAATCTCTCAAGATCGACAAAGTACTTCAAAAGCCAGAGAATTGAAGGAATTTGTTCAGATTGCCCCAAAACAAGATTGTCTATAATTTTCACATAACAAATCCAAATGGAATCAATCAAAGCTTTCCGTGTAGAAAAAAATACAATAAATGAGAAGAAATTTAAAAAATTAAAAAATTAAAGTTTTGTGGTTTTTTTTTGCCCTCTACACTAAAATTTGGGCTTATTGTGCCATAATTTTTACTCCCATGCACCAATTGAAATAAAAATTATATTCCTAAAAAGTTAATGTGTTTTTCTATAATTACAAAATGTTTCAAAAAATCACAACAAATATTGAGACCATAGGAGTCTGCTCAAAATCCATTTTGTCTCCTATAGGGACAATAGAACTTTAGGGATTAAGAACCTCCTCAATGCACTCATAGTGAATTTCATTAAAATGGCAATATTTCATACACCATTTTCAAACCTCATGGTTTAAACCATCTAAAATAGGTATAGATTTCACATTGGGCAATCTCAATTGTGAAAGTGTCGAAGTTGAGGAATGATTGCCATTTTAACAAAATTCCCTATATTTGAATTATTGGCCCAAAAACAAAATTACTAACTCTTTTCTTATAAAGAATTAGAATTTGAGAGTATTGTGAAGTTGGAAGCTCATAAAAAAAACCCTTCAAATAGACACAAAAATATCCCAATTTTGAACTTTTGACAATCAAAATAGACTCCATTACAAACAAACTAAAGGACAAAATTTATGGAAGTCAAGGATAATTATGCTTTAAAATGAACAATCATGAAAATGGCATGGAAAAATTATTATGTCATTGGCATGATTATCTTTTTTTTAGGCATGATTTGCCTTAGCCTCTATAATTTTTGTTCTTTAGCTTCCTTATAATGGGACTTGTTTTGGTTGTCTTGTTTCAAATTTGTTGTTATTCTTGCATGAATTCTTAGTGATGTTTAATGTGCTTCTAATGATAATATTCTTAAGTTCTAATTTCACATTAATAAAAAATAAGGAATACTTTTGTCAATGATGTTTCATAGGGTAAATTGAGTTAACTTTTTTTTTAGGTCATACAAATTGCATAATTTAATTTAATGTGCTAAACATTTGAATAGTATGAGTCTTCTTCACACTAATTGGTTGAATGTGCTAATATGAATGTGGTCTAATTAGTGTGAACATTTGGATGAAATGGATGAAAATTGTATAAAACTTTAGATGAAATTAGAAAGAATTTGAAGAAGGTTGAATGGCAATCACACTATTTGAGATAATATGAAAATTATATTGTAAACCACATTATATAGATTGTGTCTAAAATATTAGAAATTTCTATTTTATTGCAATTTTCAATTTGTATAATTCCCAAAGAAGTTTTTAAGTTAGTATTATTAATATTGATCTATTGGTTGATCACAATTTTGAGACATCAATGTTTCTTTTTAGTAACCAAAAAATAGGAGAGTTTTCAATTTGTCATGGATAATAATCCATCTTCTTTTTTTTTTAACCCGTCAAGGACAAGATCCATTGCAAAATGGTCAAATATCATGAGTTGAGTTAAATTTAGCCTTTTAAATTGTATTCAAGTACCAATCTTATATTTTTAGTTCACGATTATGAATTATCTATTACTTCTAAAAAACTTTAATTCATCTCATGAAAATTTTCATTGTTATATTTTTTTAGCTAAAAGTGAAAATAAATTAGTAAATATAGCAAAAACAATCCAATTAATTTGAATTTTTTAAAGAAGTATAAGACTATAAGTAGCAATAGAGAATGGTGTGAAGATTTATCAATTAAATATTTTATATTTTACACCCAAAACACCCTTGCGTTCAAGTCAAATGCCATTGTCACATTTTTTATTTTTTCATATTTTTATATTTTTATATTTTTATATTTTTTATATTTTTGCCTGTGAAAAAGTGTATTTTCTATTGGCATTGATTTTTCAGAATTTTGGATGGAGAGAAAATCTTTATTTATTTGTTTCTGAAAGCAAAAAATAAAAATATAATTATGTCATTTCTAATGTATATTTGAATAATTTGAAAATTTTAATGTACATAAAGGTCAGAATGAGAAAAATAAATTTTTAGATTAAATTCCTAAACCATTTTAAAAGAACAAAATACAACTAAAATATATACAATATTGTGTAGTTTGGATCCAAATCCAAAGTGTTTGCAATTGCTATAATTCTTTCAATTTTTTTTATCTTTTTTGAACTTTTAAAATAGAATAGAAACAAAACATGGTAAACTTCACTCATTTTTTCTTGGTTTAAATCAAACACCAAAAATTGTTATTTTGAAAGTTACAACAAGGTTGACCAAGGCATGTCCACTTTTGAAATGCGTGGACATTTAGGAATTAATTGGTTGGTGACACAACTAGTTGAGTTTTTTTACTTATGTTTTCTTCTCATTAATTGTTATATGTAGCATGTGTAGATTTCTTTGTATTGAATGCATTGATTTTTCGATCCCTCTAAAACTCCACCTTATATATTGAAATTTTGAGAAATTGCTCATGATACAAGATCTAGTATGATGATAAATAACTCCATAAGACTCTCGTATACCAATTTAGTGAGTTCAAATATGTTCTACCATTTAGAGAGTCACTAAGGCAAAAGACTCCATTACGGATAGAATGGGAGCAAGCCCATTGTGGGCTGAATAATGATAGTGGTGTACGTTTCAGAACTTGAATGTACACCACTATTACAATTTTGCCCACAATGGACTTGCTACCATTTTGTCTATAATGGGGTAGTTTACCTTATCTTGAGGCCAACACACAAGATGGACACATTTGCATCAATATTGTTCAATGTTGTCATACTAAATCACATTCCTTGTTTAACCCCTAAAGGACCAAGTTGCATTTCTTGGCAATATAACAATTTTGGGCAAGTACATGTAAGTGGAACTTTTATTTTTTTCTTTGGAATTTTCACACAACATGTGGATGAGTTTTTTCTTTAAGGCCCACCAATTTTCATAACTTTTGACTACATGGTTAAAAGTTATCGTGTGATATATATGTAGTTTGATTTTCAACTAGGGTAGCCTGGGCAAATAAAAAAAAACTTTTTTTTAAAATAAAAATTTGAAATTGGTTCTTTAGATTTATATATACATGGAAAGCTTTGACTCATTCCATTTTGATCAATGAGATGAAAGTTATGAGGAGTTCTAGTTTGTAGGCAATTATAGATTCTCTACTCTAAAATAAACTTTGAAGTCTTTTATTTAACTCAATTTTCAATATTTTTGAAAAAAATAAAATCATAGGATGTAAATTATTTCTTACAACATTAAAACCACTAGGATTGGCATTTTTCAATTCCATAAATAAACTCTCAACAATTTAGTATTTTCAATCATTCTCTACTTTCTGCTTACTATTTTTTTCCTATATGTTGTATAATTCCAAATGATTTGAAAATTTTCAGACATGTAGCCAACTTGCCTTGAAGAATGAATCCAAAGAAGCACCATCATCTTGGACATTTTTCCATACAAATGTGACCTTGTGAAGTGCAACTACCCAATTTTTATTAGGGCCAAAAAAAGAATTTGCCACTTCAAATGCTAATATCTTGCAATCTACATGGTAGAAATTTCTGAAATTTTTTCCACATATTCTCAAACCAGCATACGACAAGATCCTACGGGTTAAATGTGTCCAAAAATGACATTTTTCAAAAATTTGGTACTAGAAGTACTAGAAGTGGCATTTTTGGAGCATTTTTGGTGAGAACATAGTCAAGGAACTTTAGGAGTTAATCGTAAAGCATTTTCACAGATTGTAGAATCAATGCTTGCTTGGAACTCATGCAGAAACAATGCTATTGAATTATCAGAAGGGATGCAGTTCGTATACTTTTAGGAAAGGAGAGAAAAGAGTGCAATTTCATTATTGGAGAATCATCATGGTCAACAATTAACCTGAAAATTAATTATTAATAGATCAGAGGAACAGCAAAGGTGCAAGACTTGACTTGGAGCACACAATACAACGGAGCAGAATATGAAGATTCTTTTTCAATTTCGGAATCAGGTCAGTGTTCAAAGAGAAGTGAAGGGATACTTTCGTGACTTCAGTCTTCACCATACCTTGTAAGTTGAAGAAGAATAACTGGAAGATGGTCAAGGTTCGTTGTGGAAGTCGGCAAATTGAATGGCAAGTATCAGCAGCTCGCATGAGTCGATCTTCTACAAGAGAAACCATCGTCATTGAAGATATAAAGAAGCGTCCTCGTACGTGATGCGCCTTTGGAATGATCTCTGTACTTCAGTCGATTGGGATGTCGTGCTTACTAGGCGGCGCAACAGGGGTGGACCGAACCTGCAAGGGTTACTCGTTCATTACGTTCACTAGCAAGCCCATCAGAGTGGAGAATACCCAAGAGGAAGTCACAGAAAATAGTAGACATTGTAGTAGTTCACAAGGAGACAGTGATGAGGTAAGCCATCTTAATCGCGCCACAATTCAATTGAGACTGTTTGTGCCACTATGTACCAGAAGTGCACATGTTAATTTTGCAATGTGCACTTCTGGTACATAGTGGCACAAACCACATCCAGTTTCTGGCTCAAATAGGATGCCTTACCTTACAGTCTTTGCCGCAACAGCTAAAAATATATGAAGGAAAGGGTGAAGTTGCAGTATTACGAATCTCTTCTTCTTGCTCCGGTTGCTAGCGGAACTCATTGGTGAGGCAGTCCTTTCAGCTGCGAGTATTTCGGCCTTTTCTAATGCATTTTCGGACAGGCCGGGGGGTAACAGTGGCATCAGAGGAGATAATTTCTGCAAGGTGCAGCTTAAGTTTCAATTCAAACATTGGACAGTATGAGCGGTAACTGTCAAATGGGTGGGATACTTGACTGAATTCCTTGACCGAAAGTCCGCTAACCATTCTGTGATCTCCAAGGAACATGGTACATATCAACTATTGCTACCCAGCATCTCTTAGCATTGCTATCCATAATCTTCAAGTCTGGTGAATCCGAAAACAAACAAAGTCCAAGTCACAAAAACATAGCCTTCTTTTCCAAGGCTATGTCACTTGTTGGGCAACCCTTCAGAGGTTAGGAGTTCAACAATTCTGATGAGTACCTTGATGGCAAGCTGCCGTTCATAAGCATTTAGTAACGGTGTATACCAGCTCTCCAGTCTCAAGTGAGGCGGTCCTGGGTCCAAAACCGCTTGCTTCTTGGCTTCATACTGCCTGTGAACAAACTTGTTAAAATTCTGACTTTGAGGATTCTAGTTAAACCGCCCAGGCATACATCTTCCTAGTACCGTTGAACTTATTAAACTAGTTAAGTTCTATGTTATTGAAAGCTTAGATTGTGTTAAACAACGCATTTATTCACACCAAAACGGTGTTGCTTCAGTGTGAGTGTTAACGTATTTATGCTGAATTCTTAAAAGACGCATAGGGTACACCATCGAAATCCGTACAAACACAAATCAAGCATTCTGTTTTATTATTTACGGAGAACATATCCCACCTCTTTAACTCCTCCGCATTATCTTTTAGAGGAGCTGGAGCTTCAGTTTTGGCCTCATCAGGACTATCGTCTTCACTTGATCGACGCTCACCTACAATGCGAATAGGAGTACGAGCAGTAGAAAACACTCCATCTGGCACTTGTCTTACCAGAGGGTGGATCATATATGAAGGTTCCCGAGCTCTCCACGTAGAAGAGTATTTCACATCCCACAGTTGATGCTGCCCAAATTGACCAACTCGGATTCCTACTGAGTTCCATAGCCGACTGGTACAAGAGAATCATGCAAGAGAACCATTACACACACGCTATGAGACTCACTCACCATTCTAAGTGAAAAGGTAGAGCCATTGAACATATTATTACTAATGAGATACAGCATTGAGGAGATTTATTGATTGAGTTCTCTGTATAATGACATACACTGTGCCATATTGTGAGCAAGTGAGAAGCAAATTATCTTCATCTACAAAACACATGCTCACCTGCACAATAGCACACTCAACGTCAATGCTGATATTTAGAAGATGTCATTTGATACAATATGGCATGTGCCCGTTAAGTCAGAAAATTGAAGAGATAACTCACAAGTGGCTCATGGTGAGCTCGAAAATCGTAAAGCATTGGCGTCGAAGACGTCTCGGTGCTTTTCTTCTCAAAATGGCAGGTGGTCAAATCCCATGCCTTTACAAAGCCCTTTCCATCAGCGGAAAACAGCATCTGGTACATCCCTCCATCCCAAGTAAGAATCTTCACAGGCTCTAAAAGGTACATTTAAAAAATCATACAACATAATCACTAAAGCTTACATATATTACTTGGAACCCATAGGCGCAATCCACATTCAAAGAATAATGGCTACGAAGAAAGCTCACTGTGCATTTCGCATCTGCTGCAATCGGCCCAACTGCTCCCTTATTCTCAGTGAAAAGCTCATGCACCTGCATTTATTGCAATCGAGCAAGACATCAAATCCATGAGTGAAGAAATTTTTACCATCACCGTGTCTGCTCAAAATGTCTGCGCAGTTACTATCGCCTCCCTGAAACCTCAGATCTACAACTAGTAAGTACTAGTTTTAAAAGCTCTGGGCACGTGAACGTCACAATTTTGGCGCTCCGAAGCACGCCATTCTAATGAATTTGAACATCTCAATAATTGTGAATGGAAAGTGAAGGTGGAAACAGAGAACTAGTAAATCGACTCGTGAGATTCCGATTGCTAAGCCTGGGCAATATGACGGCAAACAGTACTGAACATTGAAGTGTAGCAGTAGAAATATATCACTCCAAAAAAAATTCTACAGCCTGTAAATTCTTGTTAAAGGTCTACATGTGACCAAACAAAGGGTAAGAATCGGGAGGCACGTTGCACTAAACGTTTTTGAGCCTCGTACCTCTCCATGAAGAACTGGTCCAAGCCTTGTCCATCAGGAAGCTTTCGATAATACACAGGACCAAATCCTCCTTTCCCAAGTTCCCTCTTGAATTGAGTAGTTGCAGCAGTAACTTCCGCAAATGTGTAAGCTTCAGCACCACCAAGGGTGGCAATTCCTGTTGATAGACAATAGTACATGATCAGTATGAGTTCTTGTAATAAGCAAATTAAGCTATTACGAATTAGGTATCAACTGATAATTTACAAATGAAATAAGAAACCCTATTTCAATTGAGTTCAGAGAATCATTGTTGAAACCAAGACATACTCGTGGGTGCCTTGCGCTCCTCATCAGAAAGTTTACGCCATTGCAACTACTGATCATCGGTACCCTGCAAAACGGAATACCGCCACTTCACCGCAATTCCCCATTCAGTTGTTTCTAATAAATGCTGAAATAACCAATGCCTTCCTGGCCCTGGAACTTACTAAAGAACATTTACAAATAGACAGTCAATTCATTTGTTGGATTGAGCAGGAAATCATCGGTACACGATAAAATTCAGTACCAGCTTTCGATTGAAATTATTGCTTCACAGAAACCGCATCTCAAAACATTTAAAAAAATACACCAACTTACCTCCTTCTGATTCCAAAAATTGTCCACTCCGCACCATCACCACTCCTGAGGCATCTCTTGCTTACAACCGCAACCATAGAAGCTCTTCATCACCCTTCTTCCCTTTTCTCCACTTGCATTCCAACAAATCCAGTAAACCCTAAACTCCAAACCTCTGCCCAATACGGGATAAAAATACAGGCATAAAAAATATGAGCCACAAGAACTTAAAATATAAAAATTTAAAACTTTGTTCTTCTTTAATTGTATTTTCAAAGTTTTGATTCATTCCATTTGAATTTGTTATGGGAAAGTTATTGACAATCTTGTTTTGGAGGCAATTAAAGCATCTTTTCAGAAAAATAACATGTAGGATTCATTTTTTAATTCAATTTCCACAATTAAAAAAAAAAGGTTCACAAGGTTAAGATTTCTTGCTAGAACAATGTCACAGTTGAGAGTAGTGTTTTTCAATTCCATCTTACAACTATTAATGGTTTAGTATTCCCTTCAATCTTAAACTACTTATACTCAACAATTTTTGAATGAAAGAAAATTAAGTGTGTATTTTTTTGAATTTTTTTTTCTAGATTCTCAACTCAATTATTGAATATAAAAAATTAGAAATTCAAATCATTTGTGCAAAAACTTTAAGGTAAAGAGATTGAAGGCCGGCAACTCTAGTTGAGCAAGGTGCAAAAAATTTGTTTTCTTCACTTTAAATGTAAATATCTTGCAATCTAGAATGCAATTAAAGTTTCTAAAGTTTCTTCCACAAATTCTTATTTTAGTCTAATAATAAGATCCTATAGTAGGATACCCTAATTCAATTTGTTTTCTTAAGTTTTCTACTCTTTCCAATAGAAATGGCAATTTTGAGTGGCTTTTGATGAAAAAAGACCATGGGATTTTAGGGGTTGATTCAACAAATATTCACTCTTGAGATAGTGCCATTTTTTAGAAAAATTGCATATTGATTTAATTTCATGCTTCTACAATTGTGTTGAAAATGTAAAAAATTTAATTCTCAAAATCCATATTACTCGAGGTAGAGCAACTTCAAATGGCCAAACTCATTTAAACTTGAAAAAATGGAACTACTTTTTTTTGAAAAATTTCAGAAAAATACAACTGATTGTAGAAAATGCTAGTGATTTTTTCATTTCACCTTTACATTTTTACTTATACATATATAGTTTTTTTCAAGTGTTTTGGTCATTGTAGAATGCCTCTTCTTAGTCTTTGGATGTACTAATTTAATACCACTCTTAGACACTGTCTTTGCAAGTATACTTACAAATATAGGGATCTAGTAGCAGTATCCTACAACATCAAAAATTAATTTTAAACTTTTATTCATCAAAACATGATGATTAGATGATTAAATGCAAAAATTTGAATGATATAATGTTTGGGAAAAAAATGATTACCTCACATATGATAGTGCATACTTTGGATTTTTCTAGTGGTTACACATTTAACTTACATAAAGAAATTCTCACAGTGAAGGAGCTGCAAGTATTGTTGGCGATGCGCAGCGATCAAAGGAGATCTGAGCTCTCAAGAAAGCGCAAACAGAATAAACTCTAATCTTGAAAAGAAAGGCAAGGCAAGCAGAACCCGTCAGAGCACTCACACGAAGAGCCCTGGCCACTATTTCAAACAATCCATTTGTTGTTCTCATGGCGTTTTTAAGATACAGCTTCAATTCCATAAGTTACAAGAATTTTTTCATCTTATGAAATTTTGCACAATTGCTGGTATGATTGAACCTCTCGCCAAATTCCACACATGAATCTCCTGTATATATGAAAATGAGCTGAAATAATGGTACGAATGATTGCAGTTGTGTTGCATTTCAGTTGTGTCTTGTGTCCTCCCTCCCACAAAGCGTGGAAAGCCTATTGAAGCTATTCCAGTAGGTGTCGAATTTTTCAAACACAGGAAGAACGACAGGGTGTCACCAGGGGTTATTTTATTTCAACATGCATCTTTACCCCCCCAAACTTTCTATTTTAAGAAAGTTTGGGGTGAAAAGATGCATGTTGAAATAAAATACCCAGGGTGACGCCCTGCTATTCTTCCTGTGAAAGCGTGTTTCGGAGGGAGGCTGGGGACATGCATGGAAACCAACTGAAGTTGCTGATTGTTTCAGAAATGAATTTAATAAGATTTAATTGTTCCACATTGGAACAATTATGTTCCAAGTATCCAAAATTGTGGACCTACGTAACGTAGAAGCAACCAAAACTTCGGCCCGGACTAGCTAGTCGGGGTGAACTGACCCCCTCGCTCGTCCCCCAAGTCAGGATGCAAGTAAAAAAAAAAAAACTATTTTGGGCCCAGAAAATGTATGCTCTACATCTCTCCTAGCTAATTTGGGCCTCTGATTGCAAATATGAATTCAAAAATTGCAAATTTTATCATGTGTGGGAAATAAAAAATTTCAGGCTTTTCCTTCGGGGACGAGCTAAGGGTCAGTTCACCCTGGACGACTAGCTGGGGGTCCACTTGATGATGTTTCCTGTAAGAATGACTTACTGGTTCCCTTGAAAGAAAATCAACCCAAGTAGTTTCCTAAGTATGTAACGAACACACAATATTCTATCTATGATTTTCAACGTACTCAAGCCACGACACTCTTTTACCAGAACAGTAGAGTTCCGTCCACAGCTACACTAATTCACTGTATCCTATATATCAGTGTGACGGACGCTGTTGTCTACTTTCCCCCAGAAAAACAATCGTCTCTCTACGTTAGAATGTTCTGAGTGTGCTTTTGGTATTTTTATCACTGCATGGCACGCTGGCAGGAATATTGAAATCAATTGTGCACCATCTCACTCTGCTTCGTGAACATCAGTGGCCAGCCAATATGTTGCCAATTTGCCATTTGCCACCTCTACACTGAATAGTGAAATTAGGTTGCCCTAGACTATAGTTGACCATGTCTGACAGTGTTAGATATGAGAAATTAGTGTGGGGCAACCTAATTTCACTATTCAGTGTAGCTAACTTATTAGTTGTCCAGTATCCCGATTTTAGTAGACAAAACTAGCGTAGTTTATACATAAAAATATAAGCTGCAATGAAGTCTTGTTTCGAGTCCAAGAATCCAATGGTAATCAATCTAGGATTCCAGGGAGCCACACTTGAACTGAACCAAGTCAAAAGCAGGATATTTTGACGTGAATTGCTTAGGGACAAACATGTGGTCCCTAATGTAGTAGAGAAGAAGTGGCAAGGGATCCTACTGACTTCCCACCGACTCCGTTGGAAGACAGTATGGACCAAGGCCCGTACCCCCAAAGAACCAGGCTTATCTTGGTTGGTATGGCATCGAGCTGTTGCCGTGAATGCCTGACGTGGGAGGATTCATCACGCGGTGGACACTAGTTGCCCTGTGTGCCCTGGCAGGACTCACGAATCGGTATTGCATAGGTTCTAGGAATGCCCTTCTGCTCGCAGGGCTTGGCAATGGGGGGTTCATATCATGAATGTGCTTGTCACTAACAAAGAGGCCACTAGCCCATGGCACCCATTCACTTGGAAACATGGGATTTTTCCAGACCGCATTCCTCGCCGGCTCAAAACTGTTAGCAACATTTGGATGGTACTTCGTATTGTTATCATGTGGATGCTTTGGATTGAACGTAATGATGCGGTCTTCAACGACATTCATTGGCACCTAGTTAAACTCCTGCAATGCATTTGGCTTGGCTTGATTGACTACGGGCAAGCCAACTGGGACAAGGTTAGTAAAGAATGATCGAGCTGCCTCATTAGGCGGGAGCTCGTTAAGAGTAGATTTGCTACCAAGTGGACACATAGTTCTCTTTTTGCCGAGATGGTTGACGGGTCACCTAGATGGCAGCTTGCAAGTCCTAGGGCCGGTTTTGTGTTTCAACTGCCTTAGGCGGTTTCCACCCCGGCGGGGCAGTTCCTGCTCTCTGGGTGGCGGTTATTCTTTGTATTTTTAGTCTGGTTCGTGTTGGTTACTTGCCCCCAAGGCCGCTTGTGGCTGGGTTCTGTCTTTCTTTCTCTTGCAGTAAAGGTTCCCTTCATTTGTGTAAAAAAAAAAAAGCAGGATATTTTCAACCCTCCAATTGCAAGATTCGTCAGAACATCACGGCAAATCGGCAATAACTGATTGAGGTACCAGTAGCCAGCCATAAATGATCAGATCCCTGGATGAACATGTATAATAACCCATCTGGTGTGATAGCTTAGAGCATCGCTACCGTGGGATGGCCAATCCCCCACAGCAAACCCACGGTGGCGTGCTGAAATATTTTTGCAGACACGATTGCCACGAACTGCCCCACCGTTCAGAAAAACAGTGAGTCTAAATCCGGCGAATCCTTCTGCCACGGTTGCAGAGACCCACGAATTTCAGCATGGACGGTTAAAAAAAGACCCAAAAGTTGCTCGTTCCGGGCGCAGTTCTACTTTCCCCGTGTACGTTGTCCTAAGGTGAAATTCGGAAATTTTGCAGCATCCGGTTGCCAAACAGGCTCTGCCAACGTCACAATGGGGGAGGTTTGGAGATCGGGCTACCTTTTGGCGGTCCCGGCCCCATATATGGGGCAGGGGTGGCAATGCTCTTAATAGGTGCATTCTTCGTTCTTGCAGTAAACTTGAATGTCCTGGAATCAAACAAAGCCGAGATTTCTGGATTTCGATCATTTTTTAGGAAAAGAGGATATTAACCTGCGCATGGTCAATATCACAATGTGTACCGTACTGAAGCTAAAGATCCAACCCAGAACACCGAAGCACAAGACCTCTTGTCCATTCGAATGCTGAGTACTCTGTATGAATAAAACATCTTATAAGTCATGATCCTGGCAGCACAGCAACAGCAATTAAATGTAAACCAAAGACTTAGCTTCACAGAGATTGCACTGCACGTACTATACGTACTGTACAGTACATTACCCCAGAAACTTTCTTGTGTTGGACACTAATATGCTTAAAGAGGATTGATATATATTTTAAAACAGAAATCGCCACTTTCTAACTGGAAAGAAACTGGGCCAACAATATATTGAGGAGTACTCTGAGCGGATGAGGAGCAAAACTCTTGGATCAGGGTCAAATTAAGGTCTTAAGAAAATTGCTTTCAATTCTATGACAAACTTCTTTGAGACCGGCCAAATCTTCTACTAACACTCGGTTTCGCAGCATGCAACCGCTTGCGAATCGAAATGCATTGCGAGTGTCTCTCAGGTCAACAATTAATCTAAACAAAAGCATAGTGCAATCACAACCTTGCATTTCTTCACTCTCTGCAATAAAATAACATTCACAAGAGAAGTTGCATCTCTCAAGTCTCAAGATCAACGAAGCACTTCAGAAGCCACAGAATTCCTTCAATTTGAAGGAATTTGCTCGGATTGGACCAAAACAAGATTGTCCATAATTTTCACATAACAAATCAAAATGGAATGAATAAAAGCTTTTCGTGTTACTAGAAAAAAAATACAATATGTGAGAAGAAGTTTTTAAAAAATATATATTTTAAGTTTTGTGGGGACTTTTTTTTGCCCTCTACACTAAAATTTGGGCTTATTGTGCCATAATTTTTACTCCTGGACACCAATAATTGAAATAAAAATTATATTCTTGAAAAGCTAATGTGCTTTTCCATCAATACAAGAATTTGAGGCCTCAACAAGACTATTACAAAACTAATTCATTTTCAGCCGCGGTGCAATTACAAGGAAATTAAAAATAATAATAATAATATTTTTTTTAATTTGGAAATAAAAAATATAAAATAAAATAAAATTTCAAATCACCAATCTAATGTGACACTAATGTGGCTTTAATAGTGCCACATTAGATTCTAAAAAATAAAATAAAATAGAATAAATTTTAACCACTTTTTCCTTGTAATTGCACTACTGCCACCCAAAATTGGCGGCCCACTACTGGCCTCAGATTTTTCCTAATGAATCACAAAAGTTTCAAAAAATCACAAGAAATATTGAGACTATAGGAGTCTATTCATAATCCATTTTGTCTTCCATAGAAACCAATGGAACTTTAGGGGTTATGAAGCTCCTCAATCAATGCACTCATAATGAATTTCATTCAAATGGTGATATTTCATACACCAATTTCAAATTGCGTGGTGTAAACCATCTAAGACAAGTATAGATTTCAAACCAGACAGTCTAAACTGGAAAAATGTTGAAGTTGAGGTGTTCAACTGTTGACAAAATTACTAACTCTTCACTCATAAAGAATTAGAATTTGAGAGTATTGTGAAGTTGGAAGCGCATCAAAAAACACTTCAAATAGACATAACAATATCCCAATTTTGAACTTCTGACAATCAAAATAGTCTCCATTACAAACAAGCTAAAGGAAAAAAATTTATGGAGGCCAAGGATAATTATGCCTCAAAAAAAATCATGAAAATGGTATGGAAAACTATTATGTCATTGGCATGATTACCCTTGTTTAGGCATGATTTGCCTTGGCTTCTATAATTTTTGTTCTTTAACATTGCAACATTGGGATTGGCATTTTTCAATTCTATAAATAACTTTAATAAAAAAATTTGAGAGGGTCGGACCCTCTCAAAATAATATTGTCCATTTAGATGCTAAAAATTGAGTTCTAGTTCTAGTCAATTTAGGTTGATAAATCCTATTTTTATTTGTTGTGAAGTGTAATTTCCATTAAAATGAGAGTTTTGTGAATTAGAGAGTTGTGCAATACATTTTGTTCTATGTAATAATAGTGTTTCAATTCATATAAGTGAAGATCATGTCATCTATGGGTTAATGCATGGTTGGGTGGCTCACTTTTTGTGTCACAGGGCTATTTTTAGGGGGTACTTGTATGTAATGATGAAATAGACATAGTTAACTCACTTTATTGAATGCAAAATTTTGTATATAGATAGGTAACTTTATTATGTTGAAGATTGTGCTTGATTTTTCTAAAGTTCACCCTAAATTTTAGTAGTTATGGACTTTTGAAGAATGGTTTTTGTGACATACACCTGTGTACAAAATCTTATTTGGGAGTTTTTTATAAAGAAAAAGAACATATTTTTCAAATACCAACTTACCATGTGTTGTATTTTAGGTTTAGAAGCCTAGAATTCAATCCCTTTTAAGTAAAATCATTTGTAGAAGTGTACTTATGGACTTTTAAAGTGTCTGATTTTAGCCTCCAAAGTTCATATAAAGGTAAAAAAAAGGTGTTTTTTTATTTTTGTTTTAAGAACCCCGTGTAACTAGAAAATCTCTAGGTGGGCTTGATGTTGAAAATTGAGTGGATGAATTTGCCAATGTATGAACATCCACTAACTCATTTTTTGTACTAAAAAACCTATCAATATATGAACTCTTATAGTCACCTAGTGAGCCACCCAACCATACATTCACCCTTATTGAACATCAAGTTATGAGCTCTGCGGTTGGTTGTAAAGGGTTGATTATCTCATTCAGGTTGTCCGAGTTCAATTTCCATTGAAATCGTATGAGTGCATGACAGAAATACATGACTTGGTGCTGCTAAGTGGGCTTTGCAAGCAAGAGAGTCGTAACAACTAACAACCAACCGGCCCCCTACCCAAAATGCGACAAGTGTTGAACACATTAACAAAATAAAAAGTGGGCATACTGTAGTCAAAACAATTTTACATAATTTGTCATTTTGTCCTTTTAATGTTTTTTGTAAGGGTCAAATCATTTTCATTTAGTTGTGAAGAGACAAGTTGTCAAATAGTTCACACTAATATGAAAAGGGCTTACAAATTAGATTCGAACAAGGTCAATTTGACAAGATTAGAAGGGTGGCAATTTGTCTTAGGATCAATTCAAGCGGTTGATCTTCTTCTTCATATTTTTGGACAATTTGTCATTTTTCACCAGACCCCATGTACTTAGTTTTTTTTTCTTTTGGTGTGTAGATTTTGTGTATATTACTATATTATGAATTCCTTCAAATAATATCAATCTAGTTTTGATGACTAATTGTCTTTGTTGCTCTGTGAGTGTGTGATACTTGGTGTGATTTTTGGTTGTTTTGTTAAATCCAGTGATTGGATTTGGTGTTTATTGGCTATCTTGACTTATTGTGTGATTGGTTTATATAATTTGTATTTTATTCATGATCTTTCCCAATCTATGGCAAAATTCCCTGTGAACGAACCTTTGCTACTATACTACAATAAAATTGACAATCCTATTGGGGTTGTTAATTTTTGCTTTGACACATACCCACTACCCATTTTTTTCAAATCGCAATAAAATTTCAAATAAAATTTATACAATGATTAAAAATAAATAAAAAATAAAGTGAATTATAGAAAAAACAAAGCACAAGAATATAATAAAAAATGTATTAATACTATATGTAAATTTCATTGTTATGTAAACTCAAAACATATACTTCAAAACATTTATGCAACAACAAACAATAAAATAAAATCAATTAACTTAAACTTACACCATCTAACACTAGAAGAAACCTGCGTTTTTTCTGACAAGCCAATGAACATGGTTAAATGTTTAGTTTAACGTCGAGCATGTCTATTGTGGATGTGTAGGAAAATCCGTCAAGATTGACAAGACAAAAACACAAGGAAATTTGAAATAACATGCCCTGTTTTTAAAGCGATTTCACAACAAACATGGTCAAAAAAAGGAGCTAGAAGTGTGCGATGTGGCAACTACGTAAGCACCACGTACGCAGGCGGGCACTGCCCCATGGAATTTCTTACACTTGACTTGCTGATGATGTGGCACCTAACGTCACACCATTTGAAAAAGTTAATACTGATTTTAGCAATGTCAACGTAGATGTCTAAAAGAATTTTAATGTTGTTTTTTGCGATGTCCACTTAGACATCTAAACATTTTTTTAAACGTCAGCTTAGACGTACACTGTACACCATACAAAAAATGACATATAAAATACACCATAGGGTGATCGCACACTACGGTCGCCCCCCTGCTGAAGATACAATCCAGTAAAAACTAGTACAAAATGTACCAAAATTGGTACAAAATGTATGCTAATTGGTACAAAATGGAGCCAAAACGCCATTTATACCAAAATTCAATATTGGCCCATCTGAATAAAAAGGTCCTTTTATAGATTCTCAAATTAAAAATAAATAAAAAATAATTTAAAATCAAAATTTGGCCCTCATACTAAAATCACACATTTGCTAGGATATTTTCTTATATAGATCCTAAAACACTCATTAAATGCTTAGTCTAAGTACCTAAACATAAGAGCATTGGATTTAGCTTTTTGAATTGTAAAAACAAAACCCTAAGCTATGCAAAAAAAGTACAACAATACTCAAGCTGAATCTGTGATAGTACAAACATTTAATGTTTGTACTCCGCACATTAAATTAATAGATGAAGTTCACTTTTTGTTAAGCAATTATCAATGTATGCAAGATATAAGACTCCAATCTATTTTATTTTTATTTTTTAAGTCACAAAAACTATAAGAAAATTGACACCAAACTTTCATCATGTGCAGAAATTCCACCGTGACTACGATTTTGGACAACCATAGTGTGCTTTCACCCCATATAGAATACATTGTACATCATACACAATACAAAATAGGCCATACACAATATATTATACACCATATACAAAACTTTACGTCATACATTATATACCATACATAATATGCAATATACTATACGTCATACACAATATATCATACATTGTATACCATATATAATACACCATACACAATATATTGTATTGGCAATTATGTCAGATGGCCTAAAAAGCCACTTATTATAGGTATATTGACATGACAAGATAAGCTACTTATAAAGCATATGGAATATGTGAAATTTAGACTTTTAGAGATTGTATTTTATGAGAAAACATTTGGACATCTCAATTGATGCGTTAGTTGACATTGCAAAAAATATGTAGGTCTACATCCTCTAAGACGTCTCAGTTGATGTGCCAATTGACATCGCAAAAAACATCTAGATGTTTTAGAAGATGTCGCAATTGACATTTTAGTTGATGTCTTCAAAAATAGTGTTAACCTAAATGTTTTTGACTATGTTTTCACCAAAAATGCTCCAAAACTGCCATTTCTAGGACAAGTACTAAAGTTTAGAGGAAAAAAAAAATTTGTAGATACATATAACCATAGGATCTTGCAATGCATTGATTTGAGAAGATGTGGAAAAAATTCAAAAATTTCCATTGTGTAGATTGCAAGATATTAGTGTTTGAATTGACAGAAATTCTTTAATTGGCTTACTAAAAAAACAGGTAGCTACACTTCACAAGGTCACATTTATATACAAAAATGTCTATATTGATGGTACTTCTTTGGATTCATTCTTCAAGGCAAGTTGGCTACATGCTTGAAAATTTATGATCCTTTGGAATGGTACAACATATAAGAAAAAAATAGTAAGTAGAAAAAAAAATAATGATTGAAAATACTAAACTATCAAAAATTTAGTTATAGAATTGAAAAATGTCAATTCCAAGGATTGCAATGTTTCAATAAACAATCTACATCCTATAATTTTATTTTTTTACAAAAAAATTGAAAATTGAGTTAAATAAAGGACTTCAAAGTTTATTTTAGAGTAGCGAATCCATAATTGCCCGCAAACTAAAACTCCTCATAACTTTCATCTCATTGATCAAAATGAAATGAGTAAAAGCTTTTTATGCATATATAAATCTAGAAAACCAATTTCAACTTTTTCTTTTAGAAAAAGTATTTTTTTAAGAATTTTTTGAGTTGCCCGTTAAGCAATGAAAATTACATACCATGTAGTCAAAAGTTATGAAAATTATTGTGCTTTAAAGGTACCTTTCGGCACATGTTGTGTGAAAATTTCAAAGAAAATAAAAATAAAAATTTAATTCGTAGTGAAAATGACCACTAAAGCCGAGATTGTGCGCAGACTCAGTAGATACATCAAACACTAGACAGACATATTCAAAGATGGGACGACGGAGTACAAAGCGTGCATGTCCTATTTGGTCAAATATTGGAGCGGCGCAAGAAATGCCCTGCGTAACAGAGCCAAAGTAGACCCTCCCGACTCCAATGAATTGAAGCAGGGATTTTGGCCTCAAACTTGACAACCTGGGGATTTCATGATGGACTTTATACAAGACGGAAGGGCACGGGAGGAGCACGAGGCGGAAGACCCCTACATTGACACTCTAGAGGAGATTCCACCGCCAGCATACAACGTGGTCACTGATCTCCACAAAGGATTCTACGTGTTTGTAAGGCCATGATTGGATTGTGACGATCCCGTGTGGCTTGGTAGGGCAGTGGAGAATCCTCAATTTGATCCAGCAACAATCTACTTTCGCGAAGTTCTCGTGCAATGGTACATCCCGTGCGGCACCTCAAAGGACATGCGACGAATGTACGCAAGGTGGGACACAAAACCCAATTTTAGATGAAAGATTGACCGGATGGCAAGCAAGGCTGACTATGTTTCCATGGACAGTATTATGGCATTGTGGAAACCGAAAAAGAATGACGGGAAGAGCTTCATTGTGCCTCGTCAACGAGTGCAATTTGCAGTGGATAATTTATGTTGCATTGCAGAGGAGGAAGAACTACACTTATGAATAATTATGACTTCACTGGGGAGGGATGTTGGAAAAAACATCTTTGATGCACGCACTGCTACCATGCATTTTGACAAATAGAGTTTCACATATAACGCAATCAATGGTCAGCATTCATCTAGTTCAACAATCTTGCTTAAGTGTGCATCGCTGAGTTCTTTTGTAGACTCTATGAAGCATGGGCTACATGCTCAACGACTTTTGTACCGACCATTTTCATCAAGTAGAAATATTAATGAGCTTTGGGCTTTCAAGTCTCGTCCATTTCAAGAAGCCATATTTTGAGTTTGTTAAATATTTGTTGAGCACGCGCTCATAAATGATGCAAAATTAATCTAAACTATAGCCAAAACTTTTGTCCATCATGAGTTCATGACACCTAATCCCAATCCCCCCCTCCCATTTTAGAAGGCAAAGACATACACAAAGCCTCCAGTCCCAAAGATTCCAAAAATATTCCACAATCTCCCCATTAGTCCCACAAGCCTTTCGCTAACTAAATCTATGCCCATTGTCTTTCCTTTAACTCCTAATACACATAAATCCATCCACTCGTGCTCAGAGGTCAATTTGTCACACACTACCATCACATCCAATCGGCTACATAGCACACCTTAAACTAATTTTCTAGTCCTTCATGTACAAATGGCATATGGAATACTGCCATTCTTGGGGGGTGCACTTAGTTCTATTATAACAAACCACGTGCAAATAAGTAGTTTCTAATAAACTATAATTTCAACCTAAAATTTTGAACATTGTTTAATAATAATTATAGCTTTCTATTGACAAAATTTCCAACTCAAATAAAATATGAAATGATTTTTAGAAGAGGTTGAAAATTAACTAAAATGGCATGTTTTTCAACTCAAATAATTATAGAGAACACATCTAGATGACTATTGAGTCAATATTTAACTCAAAATGAGCTTTCAATAATGAGTTATTTTTAAAAAAAAATTGTTCATTTTTTAGACACTAGATGTTTTTTGGGGGGTTGGGAGGGCCGTTTCGGGGTTGTTCCCGATGCTGTCCCGCCCCCCGCAGTTTCAGTGAACAAGCGTTCCCGATAAAAAAAATTTGAAAAAAAAAAAAAAAAAAAATTTACTCTTGAAATGAAAAAACAAACAGAAAAAAGAAACTTCATTTTTTCCGACGTGGTCGCCTCTTGACCACGTCAGCTCGCTGCGCGAACCCGATTTCAACTGTTCCCGAAGGTAGGGATCTCAGAGCCCTCCACAACATAGAAAACATCTAATGCAATTTTTTCTTATATAATATAAGGGTCTGAAAGTTATTTTTCAGTTCTACAGTGTATCTTTTTACTTCAAAAATTTGTAACTAATTATTATTAACAAATAAAAATATCAATAATTCAAAACATAAACTTTCAAAGTAGAAAAATCTGTTCATATTTTTTTAATTTTGTTTTATTTAAAATTCAAAAAGTATATAGGGGGTCCAAAGTTTTGTTCGCACGTGGTTACTAATGGACACTCTAAATGACCCCCCCAAGCTGCCATTTTAACAAAATTGACCATTTGTGTCTTTAAGCTAGGTCAATACATAGAGAGAAGACAGTAACTTATACATCCCTTTTCAGGGCACTTTCTGAATAGTTCAAGCTGATGAAAAAACATATACCACTAGATCCTCAAAGACCGAAATGGTAAATATCCTTCGACAGAGCGTCTTAACAGGACACGCGTTGAAAGTACTTCGATTGGCAAAGTAACAGTGCCGGAGCAACAGACTACAGGAATCAAATTTAATCAAATCAAAGGTCAAAAGCTGCACATGGTAAACTCTAGATCAGAGTGTATGTGATATCTCATGAGTATTTAGAACCAAATATAGATCCCATTCAGTAGTAACCACCTCATATCGATCAAGCAAACTCAACAGCCTAGATTCATCAAGTCAGAAAATCCCACTGAAAGTGAGTTGTTTGAGCCACATAAATTCGTTATAACAAGATATACACACATAACCATGATCAACACCCTGGTACGCTGATGTCCGAGGTCCTAGGGAAATTTTTTTGGAAAAAGTATCAGAAGCAACTTCCGATGCCCAATTCAAGGGGGAATAATCTCACCTGCGCCCATGCATCCCAACATACAATCAGTTTGTCAGTATACGTACGCGAGGTGTCTTCAATTAAACCCCAGTTGTTATCCTTTGCGTGAATTGAACAAAACAAAGCATTATGCTGAAAAAAACTTTTTACTACACACAACATTCTTGACAAACCAGAACCTGTCCAATGCTTGCATTATCGTCCGTCATGGCGGTATACAAGTGCCGGTATGCAGCTGAAACACTTCCAGACCCTTTCAGCAATCAACAATGACTAGCTTCAGAGCGACTAGAGATGCAGCACCCGTAAATAACAGCCCAGCAAGAATAGTAACACTAGAAGAAAAAGCAGGGTTTTGCGACTGCGGTTTGCGACTGGTTTGTAGTCGTATCTGACATTTGCGACTTGGTGATATTCTGGAGTCCGCAGTCGCAATGGACAAGTCGCATGAGTTGCACTGCAGTCACGAGGTTGTTTGTCATTCGATAGGCAATGGAGAACTTCGTCGATGAACTGCTGTGACGTGGTTGCTGATGTGGTAGTCACTGCCATGTAACTACATTTCACTCACTTGTAACTTGTTTTCAACTTGTATGCGACTTGATTGTAATTCATCTATAATTTCAGTGCTACTGCTATGCAACTTCATTTGAACTTCTGTTAGACTTCATGCAACTTCTTTGCAACTTTTGTGCAACTAGAATGCAACTTGTTTGTAACTTTAGTACAACTGAAATGCAACTTATTTGCAACTAGAATACAACTAGAATGCAACTGGAATGTAATTTTTTTCACTCTTATGTTCCAACTCTTGTGCAACTGAAATGCAACTTATTTCTAACTTTCGGAGAACTAGAATGCAACTCATTTACAACTCCTATGCAACTAAGATGCGACTAGTTTGCAACTCCTGTGCAACTATTTGCAACTCTTGTGCAACTAGAATGCAACTTTTGTGCTATTGGATTGCAACTTTTGTGCTATTGGAATGCAACTTTTGTGCTACTGGATTGCAACTTCTGTACAACTGGAATGCAACTTCTCTACTACTGGAATGCAACTTTTGTGCAACTAGAATGCAACTTCTGTGCAACTTTTGTACAATTGGAAAGAAATTTATTTTCAACTTGTGTGCAACTATTATTTGCGACTACATTGTAACTTATTTGCAACTTCTATCTATGGTAGTCTTTTCAAAATCTGTGCAACGCATTTGACAGCCTTACACTTCTTCTATACAACTCAATTATTACCCTTATACATCTTATATTAATTTGTTTGCAACACTCATGTAACTAATTGTAACAATGCTAAAAATTAGAGAGTGCATTAGAATACTGCCATTTTTTACAAAACAAAACAACTGCATGAAATAGTTATAAACCATCGGCATACACAGTGTGCACATGTTGCAAACAACATTTGTAAATGGTTCAATGTCTTTCAAATACATCATTGATCATGATCCCTATTCGTCACTAATTTTCAACTTCATTACAACTATTTTGCATCTACGAATTGGGACCTACATTGCAACTACATGACAAGTACACTACAACTACTGTGTAATTTCAATTACTTAACCACCTACTAGTGCAGAGCATTATTTTATTCATGTTAGTCCTTTTCAAAAAAATGCAAAAAGTAATCGGGATTTGGACATTATGACCATTAATAGCAGCTAGATGACAAGGAACGTATATTGGGAAAGGTGTAGCTCGATCATTTTTTCCTAGTAAAAATACCAACGAAGACCTAGTTTTGAGAATGCGTCGATCAGCTTGATTCACAAAAAAATATCCACAGAGAGGATAGTCTCATAGGAGTACAAGAAGACTATAGCCAACTCCAAGTTCCAATTTCTAGAGAGTCTCTTACTATTCCTTTGTTGTTCCTTCAAGTGGCTGTATGGCAGCAGCTAGCTCTGCTACTCTGGCATCTCGACGCAATTCCATCTTTGTCTTCTGATAGTCACTAGAATCCATGTCGACCAAATTCTACTCACCTGCATCCAAAGTCACACAATCAATGTGAGGTCACGAAGACAATTGAATGCAGAATTAAAATTCATTTAACATTAAAGACGAGCAAAACCAGCAACAAACTGAGCATGAGAGGGCCAGAACTTGCAACTGAAGTCAAGAAACGAAATAAATTCAAAACGATGCAGTTCAAGAGATGAATCTATGTTTTACAATTCTTCTGTGCTCACGTTTGTACAAAGCTCAATTATTCAACTCAAGAAGGCAATGAACGCGACTTCAACCATAGGCTCTGAAGCTCGCAAAATTTGACGACGAATGGCCGCAAAGGTTGTCCTCCCATGTACAGACACAAATGAAAGAGTACCCAAGATCATACGTTACTAAAGAGGTAGATAAGGTACCTGTGAAAGAACCCTAGTCTAATGCAAGAAACACGGTCAGTATTACTCTCTCCGGAAACGAAATTCACTGAAGCTCCATCATCACCCGTAAGCTTATTCCAATTCTTTCAACATAACTTTCCAATTCCTCTGGGAGGTGTGATTCTAAACCTAGTACCTCATACCTTCGAACAGAACCCTGGAATTTGCGATTGAAAGTAAAATTAGAACTCACAGTCACCACAGATGCCACGCAACTTCACGCAACTTGCACCGCTGTTTGCGCAGATCAAAAGCTGAGTGCTACACCCCAAATCTAGCGCATGAACCATACAAAATCGATTTTAGGATGAATTCCAAACGGGTTTTATGCAACTGAAGCACAAGAGGACGCCTCGTAACAATTTTTGACTCCATGAAAATGACAGCTAAAAACCATATCTGTAGCAATATAATTTCAAAGTATTCCACATTACTTTGCAGCAATACAAGGTGAAGTTTGAATTAATGTATGTAACTTACCTGAACCACGGGACAAGAAGTCTCTCCCAACGATGCTCTCCAATATGGAGGACTTGCCAGAGCTCGGTTTCAATATGTATGACACCACTAGTTATTTGGAATAAGGTTTCTCCCGAACAAATGATCCGATGTCAAATTAAACAAAGCTCAACAACGAGATGTGGAATCAACTCTTTTACAACAAAGGAGACGAGGGCGCTCACCGATCTGTAGCAGAAATCAAATACTAGCGGAAACCTTAGAAAATAGAGAACTCCCTTATATGCTGAGAAAGTAAGAACTCTAATTCACAAGCGAAAACTCCCTGAAGCTTTGGAAAGCGAGAACTCCCTGAAGCTTTGGAAAGCGAGAATTCCCTAAAGCTTTGGAAACCGAGAACTCCCTGAAGCTTTGGAAAAGCAACACAAAACCCCAGCAAAAGCAGATAACAATGCAACTGCAGCCCAAAGAAAGTGGCGGCAAAACTAGGGTTCCGACTCGAATTCCAGGCCTGTATTGTTGACACGTCACCTCGTACCTTTGACAGTGGTCTCGCTCGTAAGACCACATCACCTAAATCTCTCACCGCGGCTCTTAGACTTACAACCATGATATTGTACGTTTTCCACCTGCCCTACACTACCTGAGAATCCAAGCCAAAATGAAAATACATGCTCAGCTGCAGTCCCAGATGGGCAACATGACCTTAAGTTGCTCCGTGAGTGCAAACACCTTACTGTTCATATGACCCTAAACCCTAAAATTGGATATAATTTGGATCCTATCAATAATTTGGAGCCACTTGTGAAGTAAGTTGCACTAGCCTGTTCATCTTTTATAATCTAATTAGTAGAACAAAGATATGCAAGTTCAATGCAATTGGTTGCAGTAGCAAAGATGGAACTAGAATGCAATTGGTTTTAATAATCTTGTGCAAGTGAAATGCAACTATCATGCGACTATAATGCAACTGAAATGCAACTATCATGCGACTATAATGCAACTGAAATGCAACTATCATGTGACTATAATGCAACTGAAATGCAACTAACATGCAACAATAGTGACTGTGAGGTGTCCAGGGATGTCTTAGGTGAGCATTTGCAGTTGTTGCTAATTAGGCTACAACAAATTGTAACAGTGTTAGTTTTAACTTCTTTCATGCACTTGCAGTAAATGGAAGGAGGATTGTCAAATGGATTCAAGCACCGCACCACTTGATGTGTGGATAAAAACGGTTGTTCGCAACAATGACATTAATGCACACAGTCCTGAAGATAGAGATAGGATATTATTATCCACAAAACCATCGCAAAAGGCACTTCGATATTCTCGTATGAAAGCTTTTGGAAACCATTTCAGGGTGGATGACGACGCATCCAACCAATTGCAAACATACGATTGCGGGGTTGCATCTATGTTCCAAATTCCAGCTTCTGATCTTCGAGATGTGTCAGGGCACTATGTTGGAGTACTAAAAGATATATTGAAATTAGACTACGGGTCTCTTAACAACCCTGTGATACTAATGCGATGTGAATGGGTGAAGAAAATAGACAATCGATGAAATGCAACATACATTCGAGATGAGGCTGGTTTTCTTGTAGTGAATTTCCTCCACAAAATGCGTATAATGCTGGATCCTTTCATATTTTCAAGCCAGGCAACCCAAGTGTTCTTTGCTGATGATGTAAGGAAAGAAGGTTGGAAAGTAGTATTGCATAAAGAAGCTCGTGCTTGACAACAATTTGTAGACACATCAGATGTATTCGTAAATACCAATATACAAGCTTCTGGTTTAGCTACTCTAGAAGATGTGCCTCCTCTACCTACTGTTCCATCTTTGGTTGGAGCTATAGAGTTATCTGCAGAGGATAGTCTCTTAGCATGTGCAAGATATTGACACCATTTATTTCCAAGAAAATGGTGATTTTTAAGTTTGAAAGTTTCTTTGTATGTTGTATCCTTCATTTCAAATAGACTTAATGCACTAACGCATGCAATTGTCTGCCCTCTATTAAAGAAAAAGGCGAGTAGAAATGAAGTGAACCTTTAAAAATTATAGATGAATAATATCACAGAGGCATACTTATTTGGTCTTATGAAGTGTGCAGCTTGAATGGCTCTAAACCAGCTTCAAATACAAAAATCATAGGTTGCATCTCATAGTGAACTCATAGTAAACTTACAATCACAATTGTCTAGCAAAGTAAGGATGCAACTACAACTCATATGAAATACGTACTATAGCATTTTGACTAAGAACTCTAACTGCCTTTGTTTTGTAATCAAACTATAGTCATTATGTTGTTGAATTTTAGTCAAATTGTAGTCAAAGTCTATTTGTTCTGTAGTGGAACCGTAGTTGTTTTTTAGTTGCATTGCAATCTTCTTCTAGTTGCACTGTAGTCATTTTCTAGTTGTATTGCAATTGTTCTCTAGTTGCATTTCAATCGTTTTTTAGTTGCACTATAGTCGATTTTCAGTCATGTTCTAGTTGCATTTGCATCGTTTTTTAGTTGCACTGTAGTCGGATTCTAGTTGCAGTATAGTTGATTCCTAATTGCATTTGAGTCATTTTTGAGTTGCAATGTTGCCGTTTTCAGTTGCAGCGTAGTAATTAGTTTGTTTTATGTAATCGGAGTGACTACATTTTTCCACGCTGGCCTCTATTTCGTGGATAGCTGTCTACATGGACAACTGCGATGAATATTGGATGTAGAATACCTCCTGTCTATTCTTCTGTTACAGTATTGTAACTGTACTCTTCATTTTCCAACTACTTTGCGACTACAACTACATACATGTCAAATTTGGTGCAAATATAGAGGGCTATAGTCGCAGTACAGTTGTATAGGACACATAGTCGCATCTCAGTCGGTTGCAACGGACACGTTTTTCTTCTAGTGTAAAGGCCAAGGCAACTCGTACTGACTAGTTGTGCGGTGTTTTCCCCAAAAATATAAACATAAGTTTATTGAAGCCCTGACCCAAAGAACGAATTTCCTTTAAAGAAAAAACCGGGAGGGAAGGGGGACAGAATAACCGTTACTAGTAGCTGCTTTACACCATGATGGAAAGAACGGTTGAGTTACTAAACCCAATCTTGTGAAATGATCACAACTGCAGTCGTGGAGGTGTAGTCGTGGAGGTCCACCATGGTCCTAGTCATTGTGGTACGTCATTCATGGAAATGAGTTCAATGTACCAATACAAAGTACATAAAGAAAACACCAAAAAAGGTTCAATGCTTGGGGTACTTAGGCTGGACAGGTGGTAAGGGAGGAAGGTGGGTACCTAATCCACAAAGAGCCAGCTCACATGTATGACCTAGTGTAAACTGAAATTTTTTTCCTTTCCAGAGGCTCGTTTAATTAATTAAAGTCTGAAAGTAGGATCAGATGCAAAATAGTCAGGATAGAATTGAATAATCCATGACCACACAGTTTTTGTTGTCAAAAAAGCTGAGATAGTAGTCCGTAGTACAATCTAGGCATTCTAGTCGTATTTTTTCCGGAGAGAGAGAGAGAAGACATTCGACTTGTCACCCCATTTCTGGGCAACTCCTGTCAATCAAGAACTGTGTTATTCTATTTCTATTAGTCTTTTTGTTACCTCCTCTTGACGAATGTAATCTTATTAAACACAATTCTCACGTGTTGAGCAAAATCCCGATGAGCCAACTATGGCATCCATGGTATTGCCATGGCTCAAACACGCTACGTACTTAGACAGGCTTCCCTTGCCAAAGCTGATCGGGAGGGAGATTGGTACGTCTTGCAATGTAACTCACATTCTCACAGCAGATTTGCTCTGTACATCAATGGAGTTAAAGTGTGCTAAACTTTTTTTCCTTTTTGATGTGAGATACCTAAGCTCTCACGTTGCATGTACGTATACCAAACTAGTTTTAGAAAACACTGCCAAAAACCTGTCGAACCCGCATATGACCTCCATAACTGCAATCTAAGTAGAGCCTTGATGAACAACAAACCCTGTGATCTCCATAAATGCGATCTAAGCAGAACCTTGATGATCAGGCAGGTTCATCAATTGTGACTCTGATCGACAGATCTAATCGGGAGGGAGGGTGGGACACCATTCAATTCCCCCAATACACGTAAGTCACCCGGGTTACCCTTGTGCAACTGAAACAGTCCGGCTATCTCTATACAGCGTATAGTGTGCCACAACAAAACATCGTAACAAAAGCCTTGTTTCATGTATAATGCTACCGTTCTCTATACACTTGCTTCAGTACTGCATAGACCTTTTTCTATTTCTCAGTACAAGCATTACAATCATGGTACAAATTCAAGGAAAATAAACATCATTCCACTGCAAGCCATAGTTTATGCTTGAATATGAGGTAGCCGCGCCTCACCTATGCCCATGCCCACCAAACAAACGAGAGCGTGTTAGTGAACGTGCACGAGGTGTCGTCAACGAGGCTACAAGTTGTTATCCTAATCGCATATTGGAGCAAACAATAAAAAAGCAGATGGTGTGTTCCTTTGCGACATATTTCAAGAACAGTTTCGCAATAAACATCCTGCAACAACTAGTCTACGCTCTCTGGAACCTGCACTGTAGCAGCACCTGCGATGTCATCTCCGTATCCATGTGACTACACCAAGTATCCTGCACCGCAACGGAATGGTTCTTGGACGCCAGAAAGTTGCTCGTTCACTGTACAGACGTACTGTGGGCCAAGCTTACGCCAGCAAGAAGGCAAAGTCGATCTGATTGGCCGGCAAGAACGCAAGGACGACCTGATCGTCTTCCTGCTTGTTACTGTATATGCCTCGCTGGCTGAACCCGCTGGCATGTATCCGTTCCTCGTACGACTAATCTTCCCTGGTCAGGGTCTCAATCGTGTCCCATTGGGAGCATATGCTGTTGTATGGAACTCGTATCTTTGCGTATCGTTTGCGTTGGATACCCTTGGTATTTTCTGCATTTCTCCTGAGAAAGCCTAAGCAATACTGAGGTATGAGAGAGAGAGAGAGAGAGAGAGAGAGAGAGAGAGAGAGAGAGAGAGAGAGAGAGAGAGCATATAAATGAAGACTATCAATCTGAAGAAATCATTTCCTATCTATGAAATTAACTAAAGACATAGTCCATTTTGCCCAAATTAGAGTTCTAAGCTTTCTTATACATAATTGATTGTTTTGTGTTTCACATAGAAGAAATCACTCATATAGACTCCCATAATACAATGAAAGAGTTGGTTGTTTTCTTTTAGAAAGAGAACAAAAGGTTGGACGACAAGAAAATGCATCATTGCAAAATTTGCATTCACATATGCAACATAAGAAAGAATACAAACTCTACTAAATATATCCCACGTAGATTATAAAAAAAAAATACTTAGTACTAAACCAAACAAATGTAGGCATAAACATACAAAAGTAAATCCAACATAGATTGAAACAACCATAGGAGTTCTTACAAATAATGGCCCAATAAAATATGCTATTACATATTTATTCCAAAATATTTATTTGATTCACAAAACTTCAAATTGAATACTTCATCATTAGGTCTTGTAACAATCAATGCATTCAAAATAATTAAGAACTTCCAAATACCATTGATCTAATTTTTGAAAAATCTTCATTCATTTTAATGCCATGTTTTGTAAAAAGAACTTGAAATATATAATAGCTATCCAAAATATTTGTCTTTGATTAAAACAAAATGCTTAAACTATGTCACTCATGATTTTTGTGTAACATTCAAAATTCAAATATGTATATTTTTTCAAGGAACTCAAGCAACACAAACAAAATGTCATTCAATAGTCACAAACAATCTAAAAGAAACCCACGAAGCATGCCTTTGAAGAAGATCATCAAAGCTAAAGGAAACATCAACATGGTTGGGCAATTGTAGATACAAAAATCATCTATGATATACTTATTCAATTGCCATCACTTGCAAGCCAATTGCAATCTTTGAGGCACATAGTAAGCCACCTTATCTAACTATCTAATTCATTTCAAGGTCACCAATATTGCTCAATAGAACACAATCATCCGCATGGAGGTTTTCATTGCTCCAAAGGGAAGATATTGTATCCAATGTACTTGGAAATTCAGCACTCATTTCAACAATCTCATCCCCATCTTCAAAGCTTGTTCGAAATTGGTTAATTGACATATTTCCAAAAAGCATAGGTACAACATCAGGCATTTTGGGACGTCTTGTAGCCTTATAATCCACACATGCAAGTGCCACAACTAGGACACGCAAGATGGCTTCCAAGTCCGTTGGAGAATGTTCCATCTTGTGATCAATAAGCGTCACTAACGCTTTTGCTTCATATTGTTTCCAAGCCTGTAAGATATAAACAATTTCTATGAATTAGCCATGGTATATTTACTATTAAGGAAATCAATTCTACTAAATAAACTATATACATGGATATAATATTGGTATACATATTAAATTGTATGCAAGATCAACATCCAACTAAAGACACACACAAGAATTTATTCACAAATATAAGTGCAGATCTAAATAAAAGTGATGAACATGGAATTCACAATAATTGTAGACCACCAATAAGATGAAATTCATATTATGGATGATTGAGAGTAAGTTTCCATCAAATTAAACTTCTCACCCAGTCTCGCAAATAAATTTCTTCACTTGGTTTTTGAAGATCAATGTTTTTCCTTCCGCTCACAATCTCGAGTATAAGAATCCCAAAACTATAAACATCAAGGGCTGTTGACACATGACCATGGAGCACATATTCGGGGGAACAATACCCTCTGCATATCAAAGCATACAAAAACTTGTGAATCTAGCATCTAAGTGTTTCACAAATGTATGGCATGAACAATGTTTTTATAATATATATGGTGTAGCAACCAATTTACTCTACATAGTGAATTAATCCATGTGGTTACAACAACCAATACTATATAAAAATTCATGTTTCACAAAAATATATTTATATGCTTCAACAATAATTTCTACACTTCAAAATTTCTTTGAAAAGGAAATTTTTATTCACCTTGTTCCTGCAATTTGTGTCAAAGTCAAGTGCGAAGCTTCATTATCAAGAACTGGGAATAGATATGCCAAACCAAAATCTGCAATTTTTGCATTGTAGTTCTTGTCCAAAAGGATGTTGGTTGCTTTAATGTCTCTATGAATAATTGGTGGTTGTAATTCCTCATGAAGGTATGCAAGCCCTCTTGCAATACCAATAATAATATTGAACCTCATTTTCCAATCCAAATATGGAGGCTCAATGTTGCTTTGCAAATCACCTGCAACAAAATCTCATTATGTAAAGATGTTTGTGAAATTGATAAATTCAAAAAAAGACACATAGAAGGAATTCAAAGGGATCATACCATGCATCCACAATGCTTCCGCAAGATTGTTGTTTTCCATGTATTCAAACACCAAGATGCGTTGATCTCCATCTCCTAGACAACAACCTTTCAACTTCACCAAGTTGCAATGTTTTAAACCGGAAATGACAACCACCTCATTCAAAAACTCAGAAAGCACTTGATTTGATGACATTGTCAATTTCTTCACAGCGGCTTGCGTTCCATCTAAAAGCTCTCCCTAAAAATCACAAGGATCAATCCTAGATTAACCCTCATGAAACAATTTAAAATTACACTTTTCTAAAAGTGAGCTCTAAAAATTATAATTTGTATTTTATAATTTATATTTTTAACATCCTATTATTGACTAATATAGAATGAAAAGTCACATTTTGTGTTGAAAGTTTATAAACTTCTTTTTTATTTGAAGCTTTGCTCAAATATGAAGTCTATTCATCTTCTAGTTAGGGGTTTTAATTAAGCAACAGAAAATATAATTATTTTATCAATTGTCATATTTTAATGAAATAATACTTCCTATAAAAATTTGGTTCCAATTCTCAATATAAATGAGGAGAAACTAAATTTATCTATGCTTCAATTTAGATGACATAAGGACCCCAATCGATATCAACTTTAAAAGAGTAAAAGAAGTTTTAGAATCAATCCAAGATTCTAATAGAATGCAATCATAGTACTAAGATCAAATGCTTTCTAAATATGACATAATATATTTTATATAAAAGAAGACAATTGCTATGAATAAGAGAATCCATGCTTATCAAAATTTGTAAGATGTTTTTTATGGTTCCATTATAAATCTACTTTTAAAACATTTTACTACATCATTTTTTTGAATATTTGAAACTTAATTTAGAATAAGATTAAATACTTGTAAAAAATGATAAGGGCACCTTTAAAATTAAAATTTTCTATGAAGATAACAAATCAAGTCTACAAAGCCATCATAATCTTTTGGAAAGATGGATCCAAAGAAATTGGAATTTCCTACACTATCACAACATTAAAGACATTGGCATTCAAACATATATTGTACCTTGTATACTACACCAAAACCTCCTTCACCAAGCTTGTTGTCCTTGTCAAAATTGTTTGTAGCCAATTTCACTTCTTTATAAGAGTATAAATTGGGCTTCACTTCTTTCTTGTCAAATTCTGATTAAACCAATTCAAATATGTTATTAGCATGAAATTAGTTCATGATCTTCCAAATTTTGGACAAACTTGTAGGGATGCAACTATATGTGAAAGCTGTCAAATATTTGACAACTATACAAAAGCAGGGATTTATTAATTGCAAATTTGAAAGTTAGATGGGTATATAAATGAAATAGTATTCTAGAATCAAACAATACATTCTAATGAGGTTAATGAGTTGCTTAATTATTTAGATTGAGACCCTCACTTTTTGATGTTGGTGATGTTGGCATTTAATATTTTCTTTATAGAATTAGCTTTTGTCAAGAAATAAGTCCTGAAAAGTCTAAGGCTATCTTACCTTTTAAAATGATGTGAAGAGCTTTGATTCTACCCACCAAGCGCCATACATATATAGCCGTTATCAAAAGTAGTATTAAAAAAGTTGATGATGTCGATGTTGCAATTATAACCTTCATCTTTGTATTAGACTTTGGAATAACTATTTCAACAACAATATGTCAACAACAATTTGTAAATATTTACTTGACTGGGATTTGTGTATAGAACTATATCCCAAATGAAGTATGTAATCATAGCATCATAAGCTTAACAAGAATTGAATAGAAACACAAATTTCATGGTAATTGTGAGTCAAAATTGAAAATATCAATTTGATTAAAGGGTAATTATTTAAGCTTGAAATTGAATTCACAAATGTTGAAAGATAAGAATTCATGTTGAGAACTTTTTTAGTTCCAAATGCATTATTATTTTACCATGTGCTAAATTTATGTTTTGAAATGCTTTATGAAATAATTGACAGTGATGATTATAAGGATTCTCTAAAAATGATTGCTTTCAACTTAGAAGAACATAAATTTACATCAATGATTATTATATTTGATATATTTAGAAATTCTTATTTAAATTTTCATTCATTGAAATCGAAGGTTTCTATTAGGTGTACTTAGGAGTGTGATTCCATTACTACACACCTATAACATACGTGTCTATATTATAAAAACCTTCTATAATTCTAGAGTAATTACTTTATAGATACCTATATTATAGGTGTTTATATTATAAGCACCTTCAATGGTTGTAGGATATTTCAATCTTAATACTTTAATTTAAGCCAAATTAGCCAACAACAACAACAACGCTTGTCAAGATCATACCATGTTGTGGTTCTTCTGTTCGATTCAAGCGACATATGCTTGATAAAATTGTATTTTCAATTTTTTTGCAATAAGGATTGCCTCCAATGCTGTCAATTTCACAGGTAAAGTATTCAAGACCAATGTCTAATACAATTAGATATTAAATTTTCAACTTCAAATCATTCAAAAGACAATTAAATATATAATTTTTCTTGAAAGAGAGTACAAAATTAATAAAATCAAAAGTACTTACAAAAGTACACTTGAGAATTGAAGGTTGTAGGATGACAAGCGTCCACTATCACTACTAGAAAATTCTGTTTTTTTGTTGATTTGGACGTGTTGATTTGGACAGAAATCAACAGTTTTTTGTTCAAATCAACACTTTACTGTTGATTTCTGTCCAAATCAACACGTCCAAATCAACAAAAAAACAGAATTTTCTAGTAGTGTATTGGCATATTGCACCACATCAAGTTTATTGTTTGTTATAGATATCCGTGATAAGTTGGAATTATCTACTTGAAGAGTTGGAAGTTGTAAAGTTTGATATTCATTTTGACTAGCGTCCCTGAAAAATTGATGTAGATAGTGAACATCTTGTAAATAAAACCCCAAGGATTTATAGATCAAAGAAGAATGATGAGTCTATTCATCTCAAATCCTACTTGAAACCTCAAACAATAAAGATAAGTTATGAATAAAACCAAAAAAAATCCCCATGCAATTGTATTGGTAGCTTTCCTCATTGTGTATCTTCAACACATTTTAGAAAAAGAAAATAAGGTTAGTAATTGTCATAAATATAGATTATAAATTGAAATAAACTATGTCAATAGCAATTGTAGATATGACTTGGATTGACTCACAAAATTTGTAGATTTGGTGCAGCTAAAATTTTGTCTGGAAACTTTCCACTAAAACTGTTGTTTTGGAAATATCTACACAAATTTCAATACAAATGAAACATTTATTAGTAACTATCATTATTGCACTCAAATATTTGAATGAACCTCAAAATTTCAACAACAATTGTTTGAACCTTACATTTCTCGAAGTGATGATAGAAAGGCGCTGCCATTTGAAGTTGTATTTTTGTTGTATTCTTGAAATGTAATATCATTGAATTGATTATTGGATAAATCTATTATCCACAGATTGAGGTAAGCACTTGTGAAGAATGTTCCATTGAAATTATTATTGCTGATATACCTGAGAATCCAAAACAAAATATTGTAAGTAGAGATTGAAGATGGAAAAAATATTGGATCCAATAGCATATAATATTCTTTTATTAAACAAGTGTGATTTCTACATCTTATGTTAGTATGTATTTCAGCTTCTACTTTAATTGATGAATTTGTGCATGTTCAAGAATCTACATTTTGTTGATAGAATTATAAAGTTTTGATTTCTTTTCATCCATTCAAATATTATAAAAATTAAGCATAATTATAATTTAGAATAATTATATAGTTATTGGCTTTGTCATTTGATTGCTTTTGAATTATAAGTTTGGTTGCTTCATTTTTTCCTTCTAATTCATCATACTTTTTGCATCCAAGCTCTTGCTTTGTTTATTAAAAAAAAATTTAATGGATGCTTTATAAAAACATATGCTTGTCCAGTTGTTACAAAATCATAAAGTTTCCAAGATGGAGTTTAATGTTGCAATTGCCAACTTTGCATATAAAGCTAGAGATGTTTCGAGTGAAGTTTATTTGGAAGTCATAGCCAATAATGCTTTAGGGGATTAATCTAATTTTTTAATACTACTTGTGTAGAAATGAACTTATTTAAATTAGAGAGATTTAAGAAAAAAATAATAAAATAATCTACACATACATGAAATTAAATGATCTATGATTATATCATATTCTTAAATCAATTAGTAGCATCCATTCATTTATTAAGCGTGGTCACAACTAGTAGGAATAAAAAAGTCTATTTTTTGCAAAACTTAACTTGATATTTGAAAATATAACTAGAAAATTAATAGTTTGGAGATTAGATTTCATGTGCATATTAAAATTTACCTATTGAAGAATTATTATCATTGAAATAAAAGAAATTTACTCTTTTTCTTTCTAAACTTACTTTTCAATATAGAGAATTGATAAGATAAAATTGAAATCTATATTAAAAGAAGATGTGTGTGAGGACAAATTTCCAATCAATGTAATGCTTTGAGTTCTTACAAGTTGTAGAGACTTATAGTCACATTGAGGCTTCCAAAGTCAATTAGCCCCCAAAAGTTGTTCATACTCAAATCCCTATACATCCAACACCTAATATCATGGATTCATGGCTTCTATGTCTATTAATCAAAATCAAATCAAATAAAAACATTAATTTAAGAAAATAATTCATAAGACATATTTGTGAATACTTAAAACTGTGTATATAAACATATTAATATCAAGAAATGTTTCATAATCAAATCAAATCGGTCACAATTAATAATGGTTATAAGGTTTGATACAATTAGCAAAAGCATATTTCACAAGGATTTATCAGCTACATGAAGTTCATTAACCCCTAAAGTCCCATTGTCCCCTTGGGGGACAATTTGGAATTCGGGCAGGTTCCTATAGGCTGAAATTTTACCCAAATTTTTTGAAACCTTTTCTGAAGATAAAAAAGCTGATAAGCTTTGTGGGAATATAATTTTTATTTCAATCGGCACTTGGAAACAAAAGTTATACCACAAAAAGCCTAGAACTGAACTTGGCGGGCAACACAAAAAATATTGCAAAAATTCAAAATTAAATTAAATTAATTTTTTTCTCAAAGATTATGTTTTTGTCTACATTTAAAGCTTTGATTCATTCCATTTTGATTAGTGATGTGAAAGTTATGAACAATCTTATTTTTTGGGCAATCTAAGCATCTTTTTGAAAAAATAACTTATAGGTTTCATTTCAGAATGCAATTTTCAAATGTTAAGTTTGCTTGCTAGAACATTCTCACCATTGGAATTATTGTATTTCAATCCCATCTAAGAGCTATTAACAATTTAGTTTTTCTTTCAATCTTGGACCTACTTCTACTTGACAATTTTTTGAAGTATGAAAATCAAGTTGTTATTTTTTGAATTTATTTTCCAAGACTCCCAACTCAATTTTTCAACACAATAAATTTTAAATTCAAATTCCATAGTGCACATTTTTTTCCACAAATAGTGATCAAAGTCATCTAAAATTGCAGTCTAGTGTCCAAAAAAACTTGTTTTTTCAACTTTGAATGCTCATATCTCTCAATCTGTACGGTCTAACTTCATGAATTTTTTACCACATAATCTCAAACAAGTAAAGTTCAAGATCCTACGGTTCATTTCCAAAGGAAATATATATATATATATATATATATATATATATATATTGGACAAACGCAGTAGAAATGACAGTTTGAGTGGATTTTGACAGAAAAATGGCCTTGGGACTTTAGGGGTTAATTGATTGAATTGGATGTTTTTATAGAGATTGATTACAAACTTTTTGTGTGTAATTAATATTGTTGCATCAAAATCTCTAGTATAGTTGCTAACTTGCTATAGAATAGATTTGACATAAATGAATTCTAAAAAAATACATACCCAAATTTTTGTCAACAAAGAATTTTATACGAAGAAAATATACCATGGAATTTTTTTAGTTTTAGCATCTAAAAGAATATTATCATTGGATGAGATTCATGTTCTTAAGAAGACCTTAAATTCCCTAGAGTTTCTTAGAGTTCCCAAACTATGGGAACTTGGCCATAGAAGGAGTTTGATGTGGTAGAGCGATTGCCACGTTTGATAATAATAATTTAATTTCTAAATATTTTTTTGAAAAAAATCATATTTTTTTTCATTTTCATTTATAAATAAACAAATATATATTGAATTTTTTATTATTTAATAATCTGACTATGTTGCTATGGTTCTTAGCATAGAGAGGAACCCTCAAACAATCTATGAGAGGCCCAAAAAAACATCTAATGTTCAAGGAAAAAATTACTTGGCAAAAATGTGATGATTTTACATTCTTATCCTTCAATTACAATATATATTTAATCCTAAATATGAAAGATTGAACATTAGATCTATACTCACCCTTTCTCATATTATAGTGTGAATGACATGCACAAAATAATTGATGACCATATGGATAGAAAAGCAAGAACTTACAATGTTGATAAATAGGGCATTTGCAAAAGTTCCTCAGGAAATGGCTCGCTAAAATTGTTGTTAGAAATATTCCTGTATTAACAAAAATTCAAAAGGTGAAGGTATATTTTAGAAGGGATTGTTTTCACATACTAAACTAATTTTTGAAGATGTGAAAAAACTATGAAAGGTGTGGAATATATAGTCCTATACACCTTAATAATGGATATCTAGTCCTTTGGTGGTATAAGGCAAACTTTATAATCAACAATGTACATAGTTTTTAAACAACAAGCACAAAAAGTAGTAGAAGTAGGTAGTTGCAAGAAACCTTTGTCCTTTTCAATGTCCCTTTTGCTTTGAATAGGTAGTTTCTCAACTATAATTTTTGTAGTATATATCCAATATATGTGAAATTTGAAATGAAGGTATGTGTGCTAGTTGTAAACATTGAGTAGTTTTTTGTATTTTTTGAAAATTAGTTTACTATTTTCTAAAAAGACTCCAATTAGATATCTACTTTTGCCATTTATGGGGGGGTTATTAGTCCTAATTTTGAATTGAAAATGCAAATTCAGAGTTGAAAATTGGAGAGGGAGTAATTGTATTAAAATTTCATGCAATGATGATAAGGTTTTATGCAAATTCTAACATATATGCCTTAAACTTAGGCTCAAAGTGTGAATCATTTGGGCAATGAATAGAAATCAATGAGAAAAAATTTCCTTTCAATAGCATATATTTGGTGTAATTCAAGCATGTCAAAATGTAGAAAAGTAGTCATTTTAAAATTCATTTTTACAATTTTTTTATAAATTACAAAATATCAAAATGTTCAAGTATCCATTTCCTACTAAGTTCAGGTCCCCTCATCTCTGTAGTAGTCATTACTCATTAGTAGTGAATATTACTTCACTAATTTATTAATTCATTTTTAATGTTTTTAATTGATTAATTGATTAATTAACTAATTATTGTTTAAAAATGATTAAAAATGATTTCACTAAATTTTTTAATGATTTTTTAAAATCATTAAAAATAAAATTTTAATTCATTTACATGACTTAAACTAGACTACTCCAACACAATACTTGTAGTAGTCTTAGTAGTGGTCATCCTACAATAAGACAAAAATGTTAAGTGTTTCTGCAACAACCTAAGTATATTTTAGAATTAGTCATAAATAGAATACCATCATATTGGGGAAGCAAGGATAAAGAAACATTCAAATAGGTTAGATTAAATCACAAGTAATATAAAGATGGCATGTATGCAATGTCTGAGCTATTGGGATAACCAGGTCCAATATAATTTGCAAATCGAATATTGGTAAAGTGATTGCATGACAAATCTAACCAAGTAGCATCAAAATAAGGACCGGTGGAGAATGTCCCTCCAAAATAGTTATTGTTCAA